>VIAB01000167.1:101292-120614 GCA_009801035.1 Oophaga pumilio
CTGTTTTTTTTTTTTTTTGCAGGACGAATTGTACTATTGAATGACACCATTCATTCTGCCACATAGTGCACTGGGAAAAAAAATCAAAGTGTGTCGAAATAGCAAAAAAAGTGCAATTCCACAATTTTTTTTTTTGTATTTACCATGTTCAATACATGGTAAAACTGAACAGGCAATATGATTCCCCAGGTCAGTACGAGTATGCAGATACCAAACATGTACAATTTTATTATTTAAATGGTAAAAAAAAAAATCTGGAATTTGTCAAAAAACAATTTAGCTTTTTTGCCATTTCCAGGACCCATAACGCTTTTATTTTTTGGGATCTGGGGCTGGGTGATGACTTATTTCTTGCACCCTGAGCTGATGTTTTTACTGATACCATTTTAGGGTAGATATGATGTTTTAATCACCTTTTATTGCATTTTATTGCAACGTCCGGCGACCAAAACAAACGTAATTCTGGCATTTTCATTTTTTTTCTTGTTACGCCGTTTACCAATCAAATTGATTTCTTTTACATTTTGATAGATCAGACATTCTGAAAGCAGCAATACCAAATATGGGTATTTTTATTGTTTTATTTTTAATGGGGCAAAAGGGGATGACTTGAACTTCTGTGTTTTTAATTTTTTTTTTTTACTGTATTTATTAGTCTTCTTAGGAGACTTGAAGCTGCGATCATCCAATCGCCTGTGCTACACATAGCAGGGCTTCAGCACTGCTATGTATAGCAAAAATCCCAATCTTCAGCAGTCCCCTGAAAACCTATTGGCACCCCGCGACCATGTGATGGGCGGTATCAATGATGCACTTCCTGTCTGCGCATGTTAAATACTGCTGTCAGTGACAGAGGCATTTAACTGGTTAACAGCTGCAGGTGGATCTCAGATCCATCTGTGGTTGTTAGAGACACTTGATGTCTGATCAAATCAGCCTTCAGTGCGGGGAAAGATGCGGGCTCAGTGCCAGAGCCCGCATCAAAAGCAGGGACACAGCCGATGACGTAAATATATGTCATCAGTCGTGAAGGGCTTAAAACTTTTTTCTCTATTCTTTACAAAATCACTCACTGATGGTAAAAAGTGACACACGGACTAAACACTGATGACACATCTGAATGAGGCCTTACATGCACAGTGCCATACACCAGACGTGAACATTACGGTATATAAGTAGAGTTTAATTTAAAAGTGTATTCTCAATACAGAATGTTGTAACATATCGCTTAGATATAATTGTTATTTATCAGATGAGTTCAGACACCCTACAGATCCGCAGAATGAAGGTAAAAGCCCATTTAGGCTATGTTTCCATGATGTGTTTTTAATGAATTCTTTATGCTGCGTATTTTCAGAAAAATGCAAGTTACCTATTTTACTTAATAGGTGCAGAGATGCTGTAGAAAATCTACAGTGCATCCCATGTTTTCCACAGACGATGTGCTGCTGAGAATGATTTTTCAATAACCTCCATGAACTTTCGAAATTGTTGACTTAGTTCAGTCCCAGGCTGATCGGTGTTAGGCGCCTGTGAAAGGAGAAGACTGATGAATTTACCAATTATTGGCCCATGTAAATGGGCTTTTACTGGGGTCTCCATTGCTTTTCTCCTACACAGCCACCTACTTGTTGTACAGTCATGGCCAAAAGTTTTGAGAATGATACAAATATTAATTTTAACAAAGTCTACTGCTTCACTTTTTCTAATGGCAATTTGCATATACTCCAGAATGTTATAAAGAGTGATCAGCTTAACAGCAATTACTTGCAAAGTCAATATTTGGCTAGAAAATGAACTTTATCCCCCAAAACACATTTCAACATCATTGCAGCCCTGCCTTAAAAGGACCAGCTAACCTCTTTTCAGTAATTGCTCCATTAACACAGGTGTGGGTGTTGATGAGGACATGGCTGGAGATCAATCTGTCATGATTAAGTAAGAATGACACCACTGGACACTTTAAAAGGAGGCTGTGCTTGGCATCATTGTTTCTCTTCTGTTAACCATGGTTATCTCTAAAGAAACACGTGCAGTCATCATTGCAATGCACAAAAATGGCCTAACAGGGAAGAGTATCGCAGCTAGAAAGATTGCACCTCAGTCAACAATCTATCGCATCATCAAGAACTTCAAGGAGAGAGGTTCCATTGTTGCCAAAAAGGCTTCAGGGCGCCCAAGAAAGACCAGCAAGCGCCAGGACCGTCTCTTAAAAGTGTTTCAGCTGCGGGATCGGGCTACCAGCAGTGCAGAGCTTGCTCAGGAATGGCAGCAGGCAGGTGTGAGTGCATCTGCACGCACTGTGAGGCGGAGACTCTTGGAGGAAGGCCTGGTCTCAAGGAGGGCAGCAAAGAAGCCACTTCTCTCCAGAAAAAACATCATGGACAGACTGATATTCTGCAAAAGGTACAGGCAGTGGACTGCTGAGGACTGGGGTAAAGTTATTTTCTCTGATGAATCCCCTTTTCGATTGTTTGGGACATCAGGAAAACGCCTCATTCGGAGAAGACAAGGTGAGCGCTACCACCAGTCTTGTCTCATGCCAACTGTTAAGCATCCTGAAACCATTCATGTGTGGGGTTGCTTCTCAGCCAAGGGAATCGGCTCTCTCACAGTCTTGCCTAAAAACACAGCCATGAATAAAGAATGGTACCAGAATGTCCTCCAAGAGCAACTTCTCCCAACCCTCCAAGAGCAGTTTGGCGATCAACAATGCCTTTTCCAGCATGATGGAGCACCTTGCCATAAAGCAAAGGTGATAACTAAATGGCTCAGGGAACAAAACATAGAGATTTTGGGTCCATTGTCTGGAAACTCCCCAGATCTTAATCCCATTGAGAACTTGTGGTCAATCATCAAGAGACGGGTGGACAAACAAAAACCTAAAAATTCTGACAAAATGAAAGCATTGATTGTGCAAGAATGGACTGCTATCAGTCAGGATTTGGTCCAGAAGTTGATTGAGAGCATGCCAGGGAGAATTGCAGAGGTCCTGAAGAACAAGGGTCAACACTGCAAATATTGACTTGCTGCATTAACTCATTCTAACTGTCAATATAAGCTTTTGTTACTCATATGTTTGCAATTATATTTCTGTCTGTGATAAAAACATCTGTCAAACACACATAAAAACCAGAGGGCAGCAGATCATGTGAAAATATAATATTTGTGTCATTCTCAAAACTTTTGGCCATGACTGTATGTCCCTACACAGCAGGTGCCCAAGGGAGTCACTATGCAGGGAAACTTCATTGTAAAGGCACACATACACATTACACTGTCAGCTGAACCTGCCAATTCTGGCTGACAATCTAACGTGTATCGCAGCCTTGTAACCTCATGAGTTGTCATCAAGTATAACTATAAATGTATAAGACAACCCCTTTCGTTTCGCTGCACCAATGGGCAATACAGTGAGCACTGCTCTTTAGTGGCACACAGACAGCCTACAGGTGTGTAATATGGCCTTATAGACAGGTGCGCATGTGTTTCCCTATGGTGCCTCTGTAAACCTTTACATTAGTGGCACACAGACAGACTACAGGTGTGTAATATGGTCCTATAGACCGGCGCTCATGTACTGCCCTATGGTGCACCTGTAAACCTTTACATTAGTGGCACACAGACAGGCTACAGGTGTGTAATATAGCCCTATAGACAGTAGCTCATGTACAGCCCTATGGTGCACCTGTAAACCTTTACATTAGGTGCACACAGCCTACATGTGTTATATAGCCCTATAGACAGGAGCTCATGTGCTGCCCTGTGGTGCCTCTGTAAACCTGTACATGAGTGGCACACAGACAGGCTACAGATGTGTAATATGGCCCTATAGTCAGGTGCCCATGTGCTGCCCTATGGCGCCTCTGTAAACCTTGACATTTGCTAGTAGAACACGCTTCTATCAATCGGAGGCACAGGGACATCGCACGGCCTGACAGAGGTCACCCCTGCAATACACCGCACCGGACAGGCTCGGACACATCTGGTAGCCCCGTGATACAGCCGTACAAGCCGTTACAGACTTTTTTTTCCCTACCGCTCTTGGATTTAGATTTCGATCTTCCCACCTCCCAAATTTCTCATTAAATGGCTGTTTTTTTTCCCCAGCCCCTGACAGTGATGGGGTATAATGAGGACACAGTGTATTGGGTGAAGAACTGCACCTTACACATAAATAATGCAACAAATATGAAGCTGCCTTCTCCCAAAATAACAGCAGTAGTGGATGATGAGAAGTTGCTGAAGCAAAAATAAACCTCTCCATTTTTTTTTTGGAGGTTCCCCCCCCTCTCCCTCATACATTGCAGCAGATGAGGCAGAGATCTGACAGGTCAGCATGGCGCGGCCACCTCGGTGTGCAGCCCTCACTGCCTTGCTGCAGATTTGCATTAACATATCTTCATCTCTTGGGACAAAGACACATGTAAGTGATATGTGAGAGGCCTCCCCTCAGCCATTGGCCGGTGCCGCCAAGTGGGGCATGTGCTAGGCTGTGGCTGCGAGCTGCTACTTTCTAGCCTTGTAGTCTGGAGGAGCTGCAGATCAGAGGCTGGAGGGAGGAGGACGAGGAGGAGGAAAAGGAGGAGGAGGAAGAGGAGGAGGGGGAGGGGAAGGGAGACAACACAAGGAGGGAGGGTGACAAGAGAGCGCTATGAGGAGGGAGTTCTGCCAGGGACATAGGAGGAGCTTTGACGTGAGCTACAGGGCAAGGAGCTTGCAAGAGCTTTTACTTCACGTCATATTGTTTCATGGCAAGTGCTGGGAGCACAGGCAGCCTCATAGCCAGGGGCTTCTTCTCCTCACCTCCTCCATTGTATTATGCAAAAGGCACTGGCTTCATAACTGTGCAGCACCCAGGACCCATGGAGCTGGTGCTGGATTAGAGGACTTTGGCCATCCTGATGCTTTAGACCTCAGGTGCAACTGCATGTGGTAAGTTCCAGGCATTTCATCCCTGCTCTGGGTTTTTTTTTTAATTTTTTTTTTTTTTTTTTCATGTAGGAGCAAACTCTTGTGTGTGCCCCCTGGCAGCCTGGCACAGGGTGGGCAGCCTGGCACAGGGTGGGCAGCAGCAGAGCTGTAAAGTTCCAGCACTTGTATTAATGGACACGTTTGGGGTTTGAGTTGTTGCAGGAGCTTGTACATTGATTTGTGACAGGTCTTCTGCAAGTCTGGTGTGCTTGTCCTCTCCTCCTGTCTCTGCTGGGTGTAGTTGTACTTGTGTGCATGTTCCTAGTGGGAAATGTATCATGTTTGTTATTTATGGATATAGGTGTTAAACAGGGCAAAATGAGAAACATTGTGACACAGATATTAATAGAAATGATGAAGAACCTATGTATCCATCCAGGAGTGCCTCCGGTAGATGGCTACCAGGGCATGTGCTAAAAGCCAGGGTGAGCCAACTAGCCACTTTGCTTTGGGTAGCAAACTAAACCTTTGCCCCCTAGACTTACAATTTTCTGTCTATATATCTGTCAGTCCATCCATGAGTTGTAGCTGGGAGATGGCTACTACTGGGGCATCAGAGTGCTAAGAGCCACCAGGAGATAGCAAGCCACTTTGCCTTGGCCAGGGTAGTAAAGTGAACCTTTGCCCCAGGTGAATGGAAGTATATCTATCGATTGATCGATATATCTGGTAGTGTAGTTGGGAGGGGGCTATGGGGGCATGTACCCACACTACTAAGCCAGGGATGGCCAACAGGCCACTTTGCATTGGGTAGTAAAGTCAACCTTTTCCCCACCACACTACCTACATGTCATCTATCTATCTATCTATCTATCTATCTATCTATCTATCTATCTATCTATCTATCTATCTATCTATGTATCTCTCTTCCTATTTTCCACTGGATGATCAGGAGCAGCCATGCACCGTCCAGATGACCTGCTCTTCTGGGTGCCACATTCCTTAGGGAGACAATTCTCATTGAACGCAGCGAGAGGATTTTTGCAGTTGTCGTTGACAGACAAGACATAGGAAAATGTCAGATGACACCGTCGGTGGTAGCTGTGTGACCGTGTCAGCTACTTTAGGCGCTTCCCTAGAGTTAGAGGACAGGGGTTGGCTCTCGACAATTTCTAGGTTCAGCTACTACAGTCGGTTGTAAGACAGTTGTGACTGCTTGGGAACTTTAGTTTCTCTTTCTAATCTTCCTATTAAACCTCCTCGTTTAGTTCCATAGGTAATGACTGACGGGGTGTTTAATTAATTAATTAATTCATTTCTTTAACTTGGCTTTTGTATCGCAGGCATTAAGAGTTAATGCAGTGTCATGTGTGCACTTTGCCGCTGAAGGTGGACACAAGGGTTAATAATGCCGAACGCTAAATGCTGTGTATTTACATAGATCTGAATTTTTAAAGTCTTTTTCCGCTTTTTAGATGAGGAAATACCCGTCCTGTGGATTTGCACATAGCAGGAAAGGCCATCCTGGTGGTGTGTTTTCATGTTCGGAGGCGCAGGCGGACGAGCGAGCGCTGGGGATCTGCAGCTGTAGACAGATGGCCAGAAATCCACAATGTGTTCCTGGACCTTTTGTCTCCAGTTAGGATTCTCTAGACAATCACAAGCGTGTAGGCTTCGCCAGTATGGCCCCGTATCGCTGCGTTTTCTTCTTGAGTATCTTCAGTATTTCCTAACTGTAGGGTCAGGCTTGGTAGATATTGGTCAGAAGACTTTGCCATCGCCCCAGTGACTACATGTTAGAACACCATAAAACAGGTGGGAATGTTGTGACGCAGCCTGGATGTGAGTTTTTCCATAGTATGTTCTATATTGATACAATAATGTGACACTTTACTTTTATTTTTCCTGTTTTTGTTTTATTTACTTCTTATTTTAATTTAGATGTTTTTCTTCTTCCTCAAACTTTGTAATGTAATCGCAGCACAATGGAATTAGTTATCTCATTTTTTTATTTTTTTCTGCTATAGTGATGCAAAATAATAGTGTCCTCCTCTGTCCGACACATATATATACCGTACCTTATAATTTGGTCACAAAGCACCATTATCATGCACCCACGGTCAATATTTCTCTACTGGGGAATGGATCATGAAATATTCAACCAGAGTGGACAAGGAATTGTAATTGCTGTCATATCTCAATGTATTTTATGCAGTTTTACATAGGACTGAGAGCAAATCTATTACATTACTTTAGTGCAGACAGTATCCGTGATACTCAGCCCCCAAAAAGTTATGCTGCAAGTTTTGCTGCGCTACTTCTGTGTACATCACATTGGGGTCCAATTCCAGAAACTAAAAAATAAATAAAAATGCAGTGTGTGGACTTAGAGTTCAGTTACATTAGGCAAATTTAGGAGATTTTAGGGCTTTCCTTTCATAAGACAGTGCCATGTGCACACAAAGTGGGCAGAAGCCCGCAGACCTGTATGGAGCAGGTGGCTGACTATTCTCCCCTAGCAACAATGCTTCTACAGATCACTGCTTCAACATTACGGAGTATGATGGCACATCACACAATTTTTGTTTTCTACTATATTCATACCTAATTTTTAAGAAAAAAAAATACTTTATATATGTACACCAAGTTAGTGGAGCATTAATGTACCGTATGGGCATATATCAGGCTGTGGGTGCCATCAGCGATGCTCCTGTACAGTCATGGCCAAAAGTTTTGAGAATGACACAAATATTAATTTTTACAAAGTCTACTGCTTCACTTTTTCTAATGGCAATTTGCATATACTCCAGAATGTTATAAAGAGTGATCAGCTTAACAGCAATTACTTGCAAAGTCAATATTTGGCTAGAAAATGAACTTTATCCCCCAAAACACATTTCAACATCATTGCAGCCCTGCCTTAAAAGGACCAGCTAACCTCTTTTCAGTGATTGCTCCATTAACACAGGTGTGGGTGTTGATGAGGACATGGCTGGAGATCAGTCTGTCATGATTAAGTAAGAATGACACCACTGGACACTTTAAAAGGAGGCTGGTGCTTGGCATCATTGTTTCTCTTCTGTTAACCATGGTTATCTCTAAAGAAACACGTGCAGTCATCATTGCAATGCACAAAAATGGCCTAACAGGGAAGAGTATCGCAGCTAGAAAGATTGCACCTCAGTCAACAATCTATCGCATCATCAAGAACTTCAAGGAGAGAGGTTCCATTGTTGCCAAAAAGGCTCCAGGGCGCCCAAGAAAGACCAGCAAGCGCCAGGAACGTCTCTTAAAAGTGTTTCAGCTGCGGGATCGGGCTACCAGCGGTGCAGAGTTTGCTCAGGAATGGCAGCAGGCAGGTGTGAGTGCATCTGCACGCACTGTGAGGCGGAGACTCTTGGAGCAAGGCCTGGTCTCAAGGAGAGCAGCAAAGAAGCCACTTCTCTCCAGAAAAAACATCATGGACAGACTGATATTCTGCAAAAGGTACAGGCAGTGGACTGCTGAGGACTGGGGTAAAGTTATTTTCTCTGATGAATCCCCTTTTCGATTGTTTGGGACATCAGGAAAACGCCTCATTCGGAGAAGACAAGGTGAGCGCTACCACCAGTCTTGTCTCATGCCAACTGTTAAGCATCCTGAAACCATTCATGTGTGGGGTTGCTTCTCAGCCAAGGGAATCGGCTCTCTCACAGTCTTGCCTAAAAACACAGCCATGAATAAAGAATGGTACCAGAATGTCCTCCAAGAGCAACATCTCCCAACCCTCCAAGAGCAGTTTGGCGATCAACAATGCCTTTTCCAGCATGATGGAGCACCTTGCCATAAAGCAAAGGTGATAACTAAATGGCTCAGGGAACAAAACATAGAGATTTTGGGTCCATGGCCTGGAAACTCCCCAAATCTTAATCCCATTGAGATTTTGTGGTCAGTCATCAAGAGACGGGTGGACAAACAAAAACCTAAAAATTCTGACAAAATAAAAGCATTGATTGTGCAAGAATGGACTGCTATCAGTCAGGATTTGGTCCAGAAGTTGATTGAGAGCATTCCAGGGAGAATTGCAGAGGTCCTGAAGAAGAAGGGTCAACACTGCAAATATTGACTTGCTGCATTAACTCATTCTAACTGTCAATATAAGCTTTTGTTACTCATATGTTTGCAATTATATTTCAGTCTGTGATAAAAACATCTGTCAAACACACACATAAAAACCAGAGGGCAGCAGATCATGTGAAAATATAATATTTGTGTCATTCTCAAAACTTTTGGCCATGACTGTAGGTGGTGCACAGGACACCGTGTCACCCAAGCACTGGTACACGGAGGTCCCTCTGACTTATAAATCAATGGCAGTGTTATACATGGCACATTGTAGACCGGGTTATAGATGTTAGGGCTCCGGAGATTTAGGTCTCCATAGTAGAGATCCATCACAGGAGACTTTGCGTTAGGCCTTCATGGTAGAATCCGAGTTGAGTCTGTGATGCCGACATGTACAGCTGAAGTTTTTCTTCATTGTGCTATGATGGTTGCAATGATGAGTTCATTGCTTCTGATTGTCATGTGTCTTAAAGGGGTTGTTCAGTCTTAGGCTACCAATCTACAGTCACTCTGTGACTGCAGACTTGTGAATCCTCACATGATGCACACTGCATGCTGTTAGGATTAACCGCGAGCGGGCGGTCATGTGACTTCAAGTGTGCGATTTGCATACTACCGGTCACATTCCAACTAGACTGTATCCGGTCTTGCTCAATACATTTGCAGTGAGCCAGGCGGCTACCATCTAGTTGGCATGTGTGCAGTCCTGTGACCTCCACTCCTGGCACCGTAGAATCCTCACAGCATGCAGTGTGCGCGATGTGAGAATTCACAAGTCTGCAGTCACCTAGTGTCTGCAGACTTGTAGCTTAAGACCCGACAACCCCTGTAAGAAAGCCAAACACCTTCAATACTTGTCAGGTTATTACTCATTTAGCTAACAGCTATTACTCCCGACCTCCCCATACACCATACTCTATACGGCCATACGTGCATGTGTTCTCAATGCTAAGAGGGAAGTAATTTACTTATCTGTCTTGAAAACATAGGACTGGGCATGTTGGAATTCAACATGTCCAATTTTTATTCTTTGTCACGTGCAGGAAGAATATTGGTTGTACTCCTAACATACATGATATGGTCATCCGGCTCCTCCATAATTGGTGGATTTGGACGTCTCTTAGGCCCCCATACACATTACTCCAACGTCGTCCAAACCCATTGATATCAGCTAACAGTCTAATGTGTATGGAAGGTCTCCTGACTCTCCTCTGACAGTTGATATTGGGGAAGAGAAGGGTCTGTCACTAGTGATGAGAGAACATGTTTGGACAAGGTGTTATCTGAGCATGCTCTGGTGCTAACCGAGTGACTTTGGCGTGCTCGATAAATGTGTTTGAGTCTCCACGACTGCATGTCTCACGGCTGTTCAACAGCTGCAACGCATGCAGAGATTGTTTGTTAGGCAGTCCATGCATGTGTTGTGGCTGTAGGACAGCTGTGAGACATGCTGCTGTGGAGACTCAAACATATTTTTCGAGCACGCCGAAGTCACTCGGTTAGCACCTTATCCAAGCATGTTCGCTCATCACAATCTGTCACGTTAGATTTTCACCACTCTATCCGTTTGTTCTCTGCGTCATAAGATGTTACCAGAGGAGTCTTGACCGCGGCTCTCGTGTATGGGGGGGCTTTATTCTGATGGGTATGGTCAGTAATCAGGGTCGGCTCCAGGTTTTCATGGGCCCCGGGCGAAAGAGTCTCAATTGGCCACATTAACACATACCACGATTCATGATGCACAGATACTGCAGAGAAATATAGGTACAGTACAATGCCAAATATTTCACTTACTTCTTACTTTACATGAGTGATATCTATTGTAAATTCTACAATAGCTCAAAAGACTAACAGTATAGTCCTCCATAGAGTATTATGGGCACCACATAGTGCTCCATACAGAATAATGAGCCCCATATAATGCTCCATATATAATGGGCCCCATATAATGCTCATATATAATGGGCCACATATATGATGCTCCAGTGTATGATGGGCCCCATATATGATACTCCAGTGTATGATGGGACCCATATGATGGTGACCATATATTGCGCCAAACATAAAAATAAAAAATGAAATACCTCTCTTCACTTGCCGCGGCCCCAGGTACTGGCACAGACACCAGGCTCCCATAGCATGCCGGTGTCCCCGACTGTGAGTGGGCCCCCCCCCCACCTGCTCAGGGCCCCGGCAATTGCCCGGGTGCTGACGCCGGCCCTGGGTCAGTTACCTACTAATTATGGCTTCCAGTTTTGGCTCTCTGGAGAGTCCTTCGTTGGTTTTCGGAGCGGTGACCAAGTATTCTGATTTACTCACTCTTCATGGAACTGTCTGATAACAAGACATCACAAAGTAATTTTTAGCATTATATTTCTGACTTGGGAATGACTTACTCGTTTCCTGGTCGCCTGTAGAGGAGCGGATAGATCACCTTGCCCAGAGGGGTATTCTCCCGTTTCCAACAGTTATGGCACATGTGCAAGATATGAGATTCAATTAGGTTTCTCCGCTTATAAAGAAACAAACTGGGCTGTACTCGCCTTACCCAGGTCCGCCAGCAAGTCTCCAACGCTGCTTCTGGTGTCTAGTATTGGCTGCAACGCTGACGTCACCTTGACAGCTTGGCTGCCAAACAGTGAATTAAGCAGCTTTCCCAGCGTAGATTGGACGCCCCTTTCTGATCTGCTAAGATCACTGATTGGCTGTCGACAAGGCGTCAGTGCAGCAGCCAATGCCATGTACTGGGTGTAGCAGCGGAGACTCATCGCTGGACCTGGGGAGGGTAAGTACAGCACCGTTTTCTGTTTTGTAACAAACTGTGCTAAGATGGAAAACAAATTGAAAGAGAAGGACGCCCTTATAGAAACATACACGTCACTTTCGCTCTCTTCCTTTGTCAGCTTGTAATGTTGTATTTACAAGGGTCTAATACACAGCAAATATTCAGTCCAGATTTTCTGCATGGAAAATCGACTACTTATTACAGTAGTGGAATTTCCAAAATCTCATCCACATCCTGCAGAAAATATTTGACTGAGTGGTGCTGCGGATTCGACATCTGCCGCCTGTCAATTTACGACGTGGATTTTTAGTGCTGATTTTGCTCTTTGCAATTGTCTTCGTAGATTGTAAAAAAAAAAAAAATTTGCAGTGGAAATGTTCTCATTGGACGTACCCTAAGGGCATGTTCACACTTTACATATGTGCTGTGGATTGACGTGGAGACAATCTGCAGCATATTGCAGTATCGGCCTTATAGATGAGATGTCCACAATTCTCGTGTACACGACATGTGCTGCAAATTTTCACATCGGCAGTGTCAAAAAAATAGTTGTGCAAAAATCATCAAAACCACAACAAAATCTGCAGATTCTCTAATAAATTAATTTGTAATTAAATTCTTTTTTTTATATATTTTTTTTTTTCTAAGAAAGTTGGTTTACAAAAAAGCTTAAAAAGTACCCCACACCTTGGAAAAAAAAATACTTTGTCAGTGATGTGTTTCATAGTGCACATCTGGCTGCCCAAAAATGTCCATAAAAATGTGGAAATGATCCTGAATGGGTTTTCTGAGTGATCCTATGAAGATGGGTGATAGTTTGTTTTCACTGCAGATCCCTGTTCCAATGGTTTGCCACCTAGAATGCTGGATGGTAAAACTTTAAGGGATTTTTTTTTCTCTTTTGGAAATATAATTTTGAGAGCGTTTCCATGTATGAAGAAATCTTCCGCTCTTTGAGGTCGTCCAGCTGTCAGTCCATATTTCAAAAGGGCTGGATGCTTTGCATCGGCCTCATTCTCTCTGCGAACTACACTGCTCATGAATATTTAGTAAATGCCATATTTGTGGCCTGTGAAAAAGTTGGAAAGTACTTCAAAAACAGCTGGCTTGGCAAAGAAAAGCCTTCATCATTAGAATAAAGGCCTCGCGACGTAGCAGTGAGCATATGTAACATTTCTGCGCTCTCCATAGAAGGAGACCATGCAGAATTCTATAGCACTGCTATCATATGTCCGCTCTGTAGTGTGACATCGTCCCAAACTTTTCTGAGAAATGCACACCCCACACATGCAGGGTATGTTCTCAGAGTCTGTGGACATGGATTTCGAAGCAGATCCACTTTAAAATCTTCCTAATAAAAACTCCATGTATAGATACCCTTAGGGTAAGTTCACACTGTGACTTTTTCCGATTGACAATGACTGTTTTCCAATAAAAGACGTTTCCGGAATCGCTCCTTTTTAGTGGAGTTTTACAAGGCTGAAGTGTTTTGTTGTTTTTTTTGTTTTTTTTTCCCAAGCACTTTTTCAATGTTTTTTTACCCTTTAATTGAACATTTTTTCATAACTTCTTTGGGTGTCATTTTACTGTCATTTTTCAGACTTTTTTTAAAATTGACAAAATGTTCGTAAAGACACTTTGGCGTTTTGTTTTTTTTAACCTTCCTATTGACTTCTATTGTAAACTATTGAGCGTCTTCATAGCAGAAAAACGCCAGAAGAAAGTACCGTAAATATTTTCAACTCATGACATCTTTAAAATCCTGAACGTATGAACAGTGAGTCATTTTCCCATATAAATGAATAGGACTTTTTCCCCAATTGTTTTTTGACCTCTCAAAAAAAAAAAAAAACCCCAGTGGAAAAAGATGCAGTGTGAACATACACTTACAGTGACTTTTTGACCCCCATCTACTGTACATTCGGGGCATATTTGTGGCTGTCCTGAATACCAGCATCATCCATTTGTGTTGCTCTGTAATAAATGGTAGTAAATGACACTGGCTCTGACCTGATAAGCCTCCACTACGCTGCACTTTGGGCTGAGTGGAAGAGCTGCTGATTTTCATATCATCACTGGCATAATTCTTGGCAGAATACTGTTTCGTCTGTCCGAGGTTGCCAGGATTCCTTTTCTTAGATGCAATGATGTCACCAGCTTTTTCAGGCATATTACATCACATTCTTTCATCAGACTAGCCAGATGCTGTAATGGCATGCTTGTATTTGTAGTTCCATCACAGCTGCAGACTCGACATTTGAGGGTATGTGCATTTCTGCTGCAGGGAAAACGTTTTTCATTGTGGATGAAGTGCAGGTAATTTTTAATCCTAAGAGATGGTCAAAATCCGCTTCCCCCGTACCCTCAGTGTGCACTTGCCTTAAAGTCCGTCATGTTATTTTTGCATTAGAGTACAAAGTTGACTTTTTACATCAGTGTGCCAAATCCAGTATTGTTGTATTTTTGGCCCATGTGTTTCTCATATCCCCCCCCAAAAAAATAAAAAGTCCATTGTGGACAGCCCCATAGAACATTTACTGCATATAATCTGTCAGTGCAAAACATGGATGAAACACGTATATGAAAAGCAGGTGTCTAAATGCGACCATGTATTCTCCCGTCAGAGAGAATCAGGTCGATGATGATCATAATCAGACTCTGATCTAAGTCTGATCATAGTGTGATCTGATTCTCTCGGATGAGGAGAAGATGGCGCGAAAAAAAAAATTCTCCATTGTGTAAGTCCATGGAAATTGGACTGGTCTCGGATGTCATCTGAGTGCAGTGGAAGTTTTCCACAGACCCATTGACTTGCATGTCCAAATATTGCATCAAAGTCTGGCATGCTGCACTTTTTTTTCTTTTCAGGCTGGCTCAGTCCGAAGAAAAAATTGGACTCGTGCATGGCCCAATAGACTAACATTAGTTTGAGTGCGATCCAATGTTTTGACAGGTCACACTCGTACCGAAAATACGCTCATCTGAACCTGCCTTATTATGTGAATTTTCACAATCCTGTAACATTTGATAAAATCGGGGTCAGCTCCCAGTCTATGTGACCCCTCCGATAAAAGTCAGAAGGGTATTTATTATCATGCAGTTTTTCTTGCGGATTTTGCTGCATCTTTCGCCCTTTGCATGCACATGCTGCACATTTCAGATCAATTTCCAATGCAAATTTTCTCCAGAAGTACATGGAAGACATTTCATAAAATAACATCCACAACACTGGAACTATAATAAATTTTTAGCACATAGCAATAGTAAACATGTTCTCCACTGCACACTGCGGGGACGGGACGTTTAAAAAAAAAAAAAATTGTGGCAATCTATATGTTTTTGGTGTGATTGTGGGACAAAAAGGCAACACATGCCCACCCAAATTGCCCTGGGCTCAGGAATTTAACTGTTTTCAAATGTAAAAAAAATTCTAATCTTAGGCTATGTTCACACATTGCATTTTTTTCAGCTTTTTTTAATGCAAATTTTTACCTGTGTTTTACAGTACCAGCAAAATCTGAGATTTCAGAAATCTCATGCGCACTGCTTGTTTTTTTGTCCTCAGTATTTTGTGCAAAACCTTGGGTTTTGCAGAATGGAGCATGTCACTTCTTTCAGCATTTTTTCAGCGTATTTCATAATGGGTGGTGCAAAAAAAAAAAAACACTGAAAAAACACAGCTTTTTGCAGCGTTTTTGATTCCAAAACCTACCGTAATCTACGGTATCTATAATTAGAAATGTAGTATAGTTCTCCTGATTTTCTGTCGCTTACCCCATGTGCAGGGCACTGCAGTAGCTTAGGTATCCATGGATACTACCACTCACATAGTGTTAGTTAGCTTGTTGTTAGTGGATACCATGGATATTTAGGCTGTGTTTCCACGTTCAGGAAACACAGCGTTTTGGACGGAGCGGAAAGTCCGCTCCGCCCAAAGCCCCGCCCCCTTCTGAACGCGCGGTCATTCTGGATGTGCTCATGGAACACATCCGGAATGACCGCAGGGCTACACAGGCCTGTGTTATTCCCTTGCAAGACAATAGGACATGCTGCGGTCTGAAAAGACGCGCCGCATGTCCGTAAACGCAGGTCTTCCGCCTGCGTGTTTTGAAGCATAGTGGAGACGGGATTTCTTGAAATCCCCTCCATTATGCTGTAACATCTGGACGCTGCGTGTTTGACTCTGCGCCAACGCACAGCGTCAAACACGCAGCAAATCCGGACTGTTTCCTGACCGTGGAAACATACCCTAAAGCTACTCCAATGCCCTGCACATGGGGTAAGCAACATAGCGAATCAGAAGAACTATACTACATTTGTAATTGGAGGTATTTGCTAATATTACTATTATTATTGTTATTATTATTACACCTACAACATATTGGGATAGGATCTTGGAGATGGGGAATACCCTTTAAAAAATAGATAGCACTTGGATGAAACACAACATGGATGGATGACAGTTATATGCTTTTTTTTTTTTTTTTTTACAAACCCATTGATTTTAATGATCAAGTTTCATATGTGGCTTGGATCAAAAATGGTGAATGTGTCCCTTTGACCGGTCACACAGACTATAAGGGTCTGTGCACACGTTGCGGATTGTGCTGCAGCAGATCCGCAAGTCATGTACAATACAGTGAAAGTGAAAGGGGAAAAAAAAACACTGTGCACATGCTGCGGATTTTTCTGCGTGGATTGTGCTGATTCCGCAGCGTTTTTACACCTATTCCATTACAGGTGTAAAACCGCAGGGCAAATCCGCGCTAAATCCGCTGGTAAAACGCAGGTCATTTTACCTGCAGATTTAGCAAAATCCGCAAGTGAATCCGCAGCGTGTGCACGGTGCCTAATAGGTACATGTTCTATTCCTGAAGAACACGGATAGAAACGAATGAAAAAAATGTAGGCCTAAGCATTATTTCATGGTCCTTTAGTAAAGGTGATGTGACCTATACCAAGGTCAAAAATGCGTGCATTTCTCCGCTTGATTGCTGCCGGCACGATATAATTTTGCGAATTATTAGCATTACAGATCAGATATTTCTCATGAATATATTTTTAGTTAATTTGTCATTATTGTGTTTTGCATGTGCGCTTTAATGTAATTTTAATACGCAAGCCTTCAGTATGGGAAGGTTTTTGTTATAGGACTGGTGTGGGTGTCATTGATGGAGCGGTGGCCATGCATGGTAGCATTGAATGGCGGATTATAAATAATGGCTGCAGTGATTCTTTGCAGCTCTGCCGCTCTGTTTTCTGTGCGCTGGACACAAGAGGAGATGGCTCCAGTTGCGACAGTACTTGGCAATACTGAGAGCGTAGTAGAGAAAACTGGCTCATTACCGAGTCCAAAGATCGCAGGCTGCACTCCTACAAGCCAGAAGAAAAGGGGCAAGGTCCATTTAAATGTAGACCGGCTGCTGGCATTATGTGCAGGATCCCCAGCGCTGTGCTCTTCCCCTGGGCTGTCAGTAACACATTGCTTGCCAGAGGATCTAGAATTTCCTTCCACTGGATGTCTGTGGGTGGAAGAGGCAGAAACACCATTCACTTTGTTGCTTTCGATTTGATTATTTAAGACAGGAAATAAAATAAATGAAAGATATACTGGTGCAACATACTGGGGCAACGGGTTACCACTGTACACCGCGAGATATTCTTTATTATAGAGCAGTGTCTGCTATTTTGCTACTAAGAGAAAATCTAGAAAAGTTGCCTTTACCGTACAAAATGGCCATGGCCATAATAACAGCAGCTAGGGTCACACCGGTGGGCCCCTTGATTTCTGCGGCCGGACCCTATCGGCACTGGGTGCAGGGAGCAGCTGTCACGGATTCTCTACGACGGCTGCATTGTCGTGCCGTAAACTGTGCCCGGTACGTGTGTGTGTGTGACTGGACCCAAAGAGGAGCGTCCTCGTCAGCACACGCTTTTTGGAGAACGCAAAACACAAACGGAAAGCGGACGGATATTTTCATCAATGTCCTGGATGTTGAGTAACATCAACTAAAAAAAGTCGCGACATCTCCGATCACGTTTTGAGGAGCACGTTTGTTTAAAAAAAAAATTTAAAAATAAAATAATTTGATTTAAGAGAACTTTAATTGAAAGGGGTTCCCTATATTAGAAGTTAGACCACGGGGGCCATCATCAGCCCCGAGGAGGTGGAGGTGCACTGCACCCTCACATGGCGGACAGCTGGCCATAGATGCACAGTTTAATGTTCTTCGGATAGAGTCTGTCAGTAAGTAGGGCTGAAAATCTTCTATATCTGTAGATATACCTGCTTAACCATTTTCCTGTACAGTCTAATTGCAGTGGTATTTAAAGGAGGGAGTCTTTTAGCACAAAAGGACTGTTCAAACTAAGCACAGGTGCTTGGTGTACCCTTGGCATCATAGAAAAGGGCGCAGAGAACGATGCAAAGCTAGCAGATGGGAAGGTGTACTGGACTTATCGGCGGCGCCAAGGGTACACCAAGCTCTTGTGGTTGGTTTGAACAGTCATTTTGGGCTCACATACTTCCTTTAAGTAAAATACATTTGAGGCTATGTGCACACGTTGCGGATTCTGCTGCGGATCCGCAGCGGATTTTCCGCTGCAGATCCGCAGCAGAATTGCAAGTGATGTACAGTAGCATTGGATTCAATGTTAAACAAAAAAAAGCAGTGCACATGCTGTGGAATTTTCCGCGCGGAATTGGGTGCGGATTTAAATCCGCAGCATGTCACTTCTTTTGTGCAGTTCCGCAGCGTTGTCAGACCTGCTCTAAATAGAAATCCGCAGGTCTGAAACCGCTGGGGAAATCTGCACAAAAACCGCTGCAAATCCGCTTCAAATCCGCATTAAATCCGCAGGTAAAACCCAGGTCATTTTACCTGCGGATTTACCAAAATCTGCGCGGAAAAATCCGCAGCCCAATCCGCACCGTCTGCACTTAGCCTTATTCTGGCACGTAGCACAAGTGCTCCAAGGCAGTTGCTAGGAGTGACGTGGTCTCCGGCCTCCATTAAGGGTCCGGGCTGTATAATAAAACCTCATTTCTTTAGTCATGCGGTTATGAAACCATGTCAGCCATTTTTTTTTCTATTTCTTTCATTACTATGGTTACTTTCTTTGGGTTGATCATGGCCGTGTGTTTTACATGAAAACGCCAGGCAGCCCGGTAGGGAAGAAAGTTTGGCAGGAATGAGATGGAAGCAGTAAGGGCTCCTTCGGACGTTGTGATTTTTAGATATTTATCAGATCGCACTCAGCCATGCAAGTCAATGAGTTTGTGAAAATCATCGGACTGCACACAGATGACATCTGAGTTCCGTCCAATTTTCACAGTCTGACAGAATGGAGAAGATGAAGACTTTTTTTTTCTATTTTTCCCTCATCTAAGAGTATCAGATCACACTATGATCAGAGTTTGTTCACAGTGTAACTTGCGTAATCGGCTTGATTCTCTCAAATTAAAGAAAATTCGTTGGTGTGGCAACGTTTTTGCATCGTGTTTTTTTTTTTTTTTTTT
>VIAB01000167.1:154308-164423 GCA_009801035.1 Oophaga pumilio
TTTTTTTTTTTTTTTTTTGGTTCTGATTGGTTGCTGCCGTTTTTTAAGGCATTTTTTTTAGTGCAAAAACGGTGCAATTCCTCATTTACAAATGTAATTGTAGTGCCATGCAGTGTACTATGTCTTGGGATACTGCAGCTCGGCTCCTATTCCCTTTAATAAGAGCTGAACAGGAGTATCCAGAAATGGCCACTACAATGTACGGATTCCCGCTGTTACGGCCCTATACACTGTGCGCCTGACATAGTAGGAGCTGATCAGTGCGAGTGCCAGGTGTCGGACCCCCACCACTGTGTTATTGATGACCTATAGGTTATCAATATGTCATGGACAACCCGTTTAACAGTTATTGCATATAGTACTATTTTCTGTTCGCTTATGTTATGTGCGATGTGACACGTAATGACATTAGATGACTCGATATCTTGATATTTTGGTTGAATTTATTCAAACCAAATGATCTGTTATAAAAATAGAATTTCCTCTCTGGAAACAGCTGTTTACCTTCTCTAGATCAGAATGTTGATCCTAGTTTTACAGCCCTTATGTATCTTTATTTTCCCTAAAGATATCTTGTTTTTCCCAATACATTGTCGAATAGTGCTATGTTAGACTGTGTAGAAATCTGTGCCAAAATCCACAGCAGGTTCTTTTCATGATTAAAAGAAATAAAAAGATAAAATTAGAACTAGAATTTTGCATCTATCCTATGAAAATTTTATGTGCTGACATTTTTAATTAGGAAATCTATCAGCATATTTTGGTTGCTTCTCTGCCACCTTGCCCTTCTTCCTAAAGACGCCCATGTACGAGTCCCAGTATGAGGACTCGTGCAGGCGACCATTCTAATCAGACAAGTGCTATCCGTCGTTTTGACTGATAACACTATTATTCTATGGGACTATGCACGTGTTCGATTTTTTTTTTTTTCCTCTCAATATGATCAGATATTCAAATCGCACTTGGCCATGCAAGTCAATGAGTCCGTGGAAACCATCGGGCTGCACTCTGATGACTTCCTGAGTGCAGTCCGATTTCCACGGACTGACACAATGGAGAAGATGGAGAGATTGTTTTCTCCATCTTTTCCTTGTCCAAAAGAATCAATGACCCTATGCTCACACTCTCAAAATAGTCCCGATTCTCTTGGATGAAAGCTTCTATGGCCATCTGCCCCTTGCCCTAAGGTTCCCTACGGCAGCGACGCATGCAAAATGGGATCTTTGATGGCAGTAGTACAGTATGTCACCATTGGGGCCAATGTTCTGTCTCCTCAATTTGCAGGACAAGGGTGGCACTGGAAGAAATCTCCTCACTATGTGAATTGGGGTTGCCCAAGTTGTCACTCATCCGCCCCTTCCAGTGCAAGTTCTTTTGCTTTGTTTGCGATGGAGACCAGGAAAGGCAAATTTTTAGCAAAATTTCACCATCCAATGTGGGAAGAAACGGTGTCAGTTGCCTATTCATGTATGGCTTCTAAATCTTACAGAAACATATATTAAAGAAAATCCTTATCTTAGCTCTGGTATTCATTTTTTTATTCTGGGTGTAGTATAGGAAAGTACATTTATACATTTCTTCACTTTTTTTATTATCCTGTTGTTTTGCTAAGATTTTATTTGTAGATTTTTGGGTGCCCGTATAGACCTTAGACCGGGGGCTGCCAGTCTGTAGGATAGTAGACTTGGTTATTTATTTGGTTCTATGTTTTCCAAAAACGCCCACCACCGTCTCGTCTCGTAAACTGTGTGACAGTACATGTGCTTATCTGTGTCGGTGTCTGACACAGTGAGGGAGACCTTCTTCTCCTTTTCTACTAGTAACCATACAACGCTCAGTACAAACACTAAACCCTTTATTTTCCGGGCCTCCGACCTGCGGTCCTTGCTGCTAAGTCCTAGGAAGCTTTTCGTCTGTTCCTCACTAAGCTTCCAAACCTTATCCAAGAATTTCAGAAAACCAGATGTGGGAATCCAACATGTGTGAGGCTGGGCTTACATGGATGATTCCCCTCTGTCCCCACCATGATTGTTGTGAGACCGTAAAGATAGGAGGGAAAATGCCAGATTTTTTTTGAAGGGTGCAGCATCTAAAGCAGGTGGGAAGAGGGTTAACATTTGCCACGATGAAAACTTTACTTGCGAGTTCAAGCACAAATCAGCAGTATGTAATTATTTATATGACCCGCGCCCTCATTATTCGGGCAAGCTTAATTAGATTGTTTGTCCTAGTGGAGACAGAGGAAACAATCTCTGTACAGCGCTGCGGAATATGTTTGTGCTATAAAAATGAATAATGCCAATAATAATATGAAAGATAAGTCACCAACCAACACTTCCTCCATTGTGGTGCTTCATTTCTTCTCCTTTAATCCCCAGGAGCTGCCTCTTTTCTTTTTTTTTTTGTTGGCCATCGTAATCTTGGCTATTTGGGCACCTACAACCGGGACGGTCCACATCTTCCTATGAGTCCCTCTTTGGGGTCTCCCTCTTGTTATCTGTGGTGACCAAGTACTAGTGTTTTTTTTTAATACTATTTTAAAGACTTTGCACCATTTTTTTGCGTAGAGTCTTCTGAGGCACAGCTCCTTCATCTTGGTGGGCGCTGGCCAAACCGTACAGGACACCTAGAAAATAATTTACCGTATATGTCAGTTTAAAATTTATAAAAGAGGCTCAGATACCTCCTATAATGAAAATTCACTTCAAATTTTTGCACGGATACTGGAAGCCTGCGCTAGCATTTCTTCTGCGGTGTTGCTATCAGTGTGTCAAGAGTGGGAGAAGAGGGTTGCATTGACAATCCAACACAATGGGCAGCACTTTGAACACATTTTATAAGTGGTCATAAACGTGTAAATAACTCATGAAACAATAAAGTTACGTTAAAACCAAGCACACCATTGATTTTCTTGTGAAATTCTCAATAAGTTTGATGTGTCACATGGCCCTCTTCCCATTAGAAAAAATAAAGTTGGATCTAAAATGGTCGACTTCATAATGGCCGCCATGGTCACCACCCATCTTGAAAAGCTTTACCCCTCCCATATACTAATGTGCCACAAACAGGAAGTTGATACCATTTTATTTAGGTGTATCCATATAAATGGCCCACCCTGTGTGTGTGTGTGTGTGTATGTGTGTATATATATATATACACACACACACACTGACCGGCTGTGGCATTGCTTGAAGCTTGTGGGCCCTAATAAAAATCTCCAACAGGTCCCCAACTATCGGGGGTATTTAGTAGTATTCGTCCTCTCATATGGGCCAATGAGGCCTTTTGGGCCTCTATAGCGTGGATGGAGCTACATCCCTTGTATCCACCATTTTTACGCTCCTGCTGATGGGTCCATTAGCTTCTGAAGAAGAGAGAGAGAGAGAGGGAGGTCCGGTTCCATAGACTTTCATTGTTTCCGGCCGCCTGAAGTGCCGATTCAGGCACTATCAGGCGGCTCCGGGAAAAAAAAATAAAAAAAACGTTGCAGCCAGCGTCTTGTCCGGCCGCCGGAATGTACATTTCCGACGGATCCGGCCAAAACCGGATGCAACGCAGTGACATCAGGCGCGATCCGGCGCTAATGTAAGTCAATGGTACCGGATGCGTTTTTTTAAAAACACACCGGATCACGCCTGACGTCAAAAGACTGATGTGTGAAAGCAGCCTAAAGGACTACTAAACCAACTGCCATGTAATCCTCCATATTCATGAGCATTGTATATCCCCGTTCACACCACTGATTGGCAGCTTTTTGCCTACGCACAGTGCACAGAGAAAGCTGCCAATCATTGTTGTTGGTGGGGTTATATAGAGCTCAGCATTCAGAGAACTGCTAGATCTGCAGCAGATGAAATAGTGTTTTTATTAAAACTGCAGCCCAGTAAGTGATACATTGCTTCAATCAGGGTCTCTGCCCCCACATCATGCTGCTCTTAGATGAGGCAGCGAAAACTTGGTGACAGATTCCCTGTCACTAGACTCGGGGAGAGCGAGTTCCATCTGGCTTTATTTTATATGACTGCAAGCAATTGACAGAAATACAGAGCAATATAATAATCCTTGATGCTTTTTGTCATATTTATTAGGAAGAAGCCCTCCGTGCTCCTCCATATGAAATAATGACACACATAAGGTAGCCAATCTTATGGTTGCTGTATTACATTGCCTTACAAATCAGAAAACTTGTACATAGTAAATATGGATATAATCAGATAAACCAAGAGGCGGTATATTATCTCAAGAGGACCTGACATTTGCCATAAATATGTTGTTTTTACTTGGTGTAAATGCCACTATTCTGCTGAATTTAGTGTTGTTGTTCTTTTGTTCCCACTTCTCTCTGTTCCTGAGATATGGCCCCCATGTTCCCTGCATGTGAATCTGGTCTTTTAAGCTAAGTGGCATGGTCGTCAACTCTTCTCTGTGTGCGTCTTCTTGAGGACCACACCAAAGTTGGCTAAAAAAAAAAAAAAGATTTGTGGAGATGGAGGATGGAGCCCTATCCCCAGTAGACTAAAGACACGCCCCAGAGGATTCTGAGAGCTACACCCTTTGTTGATCAAATCTCTAGAAACGTATCATAGAACAAGATAAGTGCAAAAACTGGATACTTCTATAAGGGGAATCTGTCACTTGCCATAAATATGTAATATTTTCCCTGGTGTAAATTCCACTGCTTTCCTGAGTTTGGCATTGTTTTTTTTTTCATGTGCCTCTGTGTTCCTCATATCCTCTGGGGCGTGTCTTTAGGCTGCTCAGGATCCTCTGGGGCGTGTCTTTAGGTTGCTCTGAATCCTCTGGGGCGTGTCTTTAGGCTGCTCATGATCCTCTGGGGCGTGTCTTTAGGCTGCTCATGATCCTCTGGGGCGTGTCTTTAGGTTGCTCGGGATCCTCTGGGGTGTGTCTTTAGGCTGCTCATGATCCTCTGAGACATGTCTTTAGGTTGCTCGGGATCCTCTAGGGAGTGTCTTTAGGCTGCTCATGATCCTCTGAGACGTGTCTTTAGGTTGCTCGGGATCCTCTAGGTAGTGTCTTTAGGCTGCTTTACCTAATTACTCTGTGAGCAAATTACTCTTGAAAGAGCATAAAAATTAGCTCTAAATAAAAGGGCCCATGTCACTGGAACCACATGGCAGATTTAAAAAAAAAACAAAAACACGTAATGCGCAGAGAAGCAGCACAAATAACATAAGAGTAAATACTGGCCACTTTTGACTTGTTGATAGGTGACTTTTAATCTCCATTGATTTCTATAGAGAAAGTAACCAAGAGGAAAATCGTAAAACTAGCAGAGTCTTTAAAGACAACCTGCCACCCTGAAATCTCAGCCCAATCTACAGGCACCATGTTATAGAGCATATATTGTTTTGCGGGAGAACATTCGGTATAATCTGTGTTTTAATCATGAATCCTCTCTTTTTGGGGCTTTTCGGTCCGGTGGGCGGTCCTATCAGTGACTGACAGCCTTCTTTGTATAAGTGTGCCCAGAAGTAGCTGTCAGTCACTGATAGCACCGCCCACTGGACCTTAAAGCCTAGAAAGAGCAGAGGATTAATGACTAAACCACAGGTTGTACTGCATCTTTTCTCAGAAAACAATATATCGATCTGCTCCGCTCCCCCTGCGCTATGACATGGCGCCTCCAGATTGGATGGCGTTTTCATGGCGACAGGTTCCCTTTAAAAAAAATAAATTAAATACGACAGTGAGAGTAGCTGCGTGGCTGGACATCAGATCTGTTGGAACTTGGGAACTAATATTGATATGAAGTATGTTTTTGGAATAAGGCTTAATACTGCCCCCTATGGACACAATTATACACCTGAGCACCGAGGAACCTTTCCCATATAGTGGAATAGGACTCTTGCTGTATGTAGATACGGCCAGGAATCGCCTATTCATATGCAGTCGTCTCCTTTAGTGTATATTCACATGAGGAAGATTTGATGCCGAAATTTCTGCGCCATCTGAAAGGAGTTGTAGCTGCGGCGTATGCATGAATGGCGCTGGAGAAATAGGAAATTTGCATAAAAAAAAATCTGATGTGTGTGAATATGGTCATCATTAACCCTTGCAAAAGTGAACCATGGGATTAACCCTTGCAAAAGTGAACCATGGGAGGTGTCAGGAAGTGCCCGTGTGCAGACTGGCGTGGGTGGCGTGCGGTGTACATCGCAGTGTCTGAGCATTAATAAATAGCGCGAGCGAGCTGTGCCCTCTGGGCTCCAAATAGTACAGCATGCAACAAGGGAGAGGGAAGCGGAGCGAGGATGGAAACAGTAGTATCGGATTACACTTACGAAATATCGCTGGAACACATTAGCCGGCTGTACGCTATTAGCTCCCTTTATAATTACATTGCTTATTTGTTAGAGAAGGTCTTGTCTTCCAATTACCATGGATGTGACTGCTGGGACCGCGCTACTAGCGAACATGTGGTGCCACTTTAAATTCTGATAATTATTCCTAATTCCTAAAAAGTTCTCGGCGTAATATCCATTCTGCCGAACGAGCTTCTTCTTGTCGTTTGTTACATTGCGATTTAGAAATTCTTCTTCTTCTCCTCCGTGCTGCGTTCTCATTTTTACCCAGATTTAAAGCGCAATTTTAACTCTGCGGATTTTTTTTTCCTGTATTTGGCGACATTAGAATGATCACCGCCTTTACAGTCCTGCAGCGCAACATCTGGTTCTCCACGCCCGGTGTCTCTGGTTAACGACACCTTAGCAGTGTGTCCGGCGTCCTGAATAACGAAATACGCCCTCTGCTGGATTCTGTAGGGTGTAGCACGGGGAGCATGTGACATGAGGAGAGAGCAGACAATGGCACAGCTTCGTGCTGACGGTCAAGTGTCTTGAATATGGGGGGAACGTAGATTATCGCTGCATCAGGGGTCCACAGATCAGCAAGATTGGGGGGGAGACGTTGTGGGATTTGCATTGTCACCCAAATGATAAAACTTTTTTCATGTTGTAGTTATTATTATTATTAATATTTAATATTCTAGCGCCATTTATTCCATGTCGCATTACATATGAATGTTCTCTATTTAAGATTTTTTTTTTAATATTGTATTTATTTCTATATACCTTACTCTGAATCATTCTGCAAGGATTGTCATCGCTCACATTCGTCTCTGTCAATCACAATCTGAATTCCAGTGTAACTATTGGTATATCATTGGAGTATGTGGAGAACCCCAAAGCACCTGGAAGAAACCCACATAAATGTGAGTAGATCTTACAAGCTCCATGCAGTTTTTGTTTTTTTTCTTGGTCAGATGCCACCCCAGGGCCCCAGGCAGCAGTGATGTCCTGCTCTGTTACCTACTTTATCGGGGGCCAAAATGTTTCTCCCATAGTCCACCATATTGGTGGGATGTATCTTTGTCTCCTGGTCACCCACATGAGTGCTTTTTTTTTTATATTGTCATTTTACACCCGAATTTGGATTTAATTACTTTCTGCATTTGCTTATATATTTACAACTTTCTTGAATATATCAGTGCAAGGATGTGGGCATTACAGGAGAACGGCAGTTAAAGTGAACCTGTCATTTCAGGTAACGAGCTATCGTTAGGAACAACGCCATTCCTAGTCATTGTGATCCTTGTATCCTGCATTTTTCTCCTCTAATTTTCAGTTCGGTCTGAACTAGTGCGAGGAGACTGGCTGCTATGGGGACCCCTATACACACAGAAATAACGGATTAATGCTTCTTTCTATAGGGCATTACATCAGTGCTGAGCAGTGTGGCTGTGAATCCAGCCCTTAAGTTAAAATAAATTGCTAGAATCTGCAGCACGATCTGCCCATGTCTGCCTGGTCGCTCACTGTGCTGAGTGCTCCTCACTCGTCCTCCTTCTCCATAGAGTATAATAGGAGTTGCAACCTGTCCCAACAAATGATTGTGCTGCTGTGCTAAAAGCTCATGATGATGGACCTGTTGCCGAGATTAGATGGAGCCATTACGGAGGGGATGGCCTTGTTCACCATAGTGTTTTCATTTTCTGTAAAGCTGATCCATCAGTCATTACAATAGGCTGAACTAGTTGTTCTGATCACTGCAAACTTCTGCTTTTAGGAGAAGCTCTGATATTGAAATCAATGGAGCTGTCTGTGATGTAAGGAGGGTCTTATCTCACCTACATAAGCACCTAGGCTTCTGAAATCCAGTTATTCATCACATCCTAACAAATGACTGTGCAGATTCAAATCTGCTGTGACTGCAGTACAGAAGCAAATGCAAAAATACAGCAGCACTTCTAGGACACCGAGATAAATGCAAACATTTATCATGCAATCATTTCATATTTTATTACTGCTATGTTTACTATACGTTAAAGTACATTGGTCGTTTCACATAAAACCTGTAGCAAGGCATGGTCCTGCTACCCTCATACCCCCGCTCTCCATGACTGGCAGGTCTCTCCCTACTTGTGTGTATTGGATGAGACCGGTCCGTCTAGAGGAGAAGCTGTTGGTGACCAGACTCAGACTAGTCATCCGAAATATGCCATCCCCTGCCGGCTTTTTAAAGAATGTGTTTTATCTGGAGCACTACAAGTTCTAGCGGCATGAATCTGCGGTCAGGTTCTCTTTAAAGGGAATCTGTCAGCTGGTTTTTGCTATGTAATCTGAGGACAGCATGAGATAGGGACTAAAACACAGATTTCAGGGATGTGTCTCTTATTAGGCTGTCTGCTGTTCACTTAAAATGAAGGTTTTATTAACCAGAGATTATCACTGCGTGTACCACTGTGCTTGCGAGCCGTGGTCCAACCACAATCCCTCCTCTTACAAGCAGCTTACTATCAATATACAATGTACATGGAGAGCCTGTAGCTTTCCGAGCTATGCTACATGCTACATCTAAAAACTGATTGTGTCACAACTGCTGCACCCAGTAAACTAAGTGATACATCACTGGAATCAGGGTGTCTTTTCCTTCCTACATCATGCTGCTTTAAGATGAGGTAGCTAAAAGATGGTAATGGTAAAGTATCTGTGAAAAACGGATGGTCTGTATGCCGTGCAATTTCTTTTCTCGCACCCATTGACTTGCATTGGCGAGTCTCGTCCGAGATACGCAGCATGCTGCAATTTATTTATTTTTTCAGTCCGATTTCAGCTGAGAAAAAATTGCAGATGAGATGTCACCCATTGAATAACATTGGTCAGAGCGCAATCCGATTTTTTTTTTTTTTCTCGGATTGCACTCGTCCGTATTTCTCGCAAGTGAGTATGAGCCCTTATAACAAGGGCCGGTCACAGATTTAGCAGATTTGTGGGTGGAAATGTCCCTGTGCTGCACACTGTAATTCCTTTTTTTTCTGTATAGTGAAGGTGATTTTTCCTTGCTCTTTATAAGTTGCCATTTGTCCTAGAAGAGTATTAAAATGCAAATAGTAAGACCGGAGTGTAATCTTGTCCCAAGGATGCCTATTACTTGGTGCTTGTCTTGTGCGACTCTACTTGCCTTGCATTATATATCATTTTTTTTTCTTTTTTTTATGTATAATATTGCAAATTTATATATCGTGCCATGTATTATTCTGCACCAAGCAGTTTACTTACAATTGAGATATCATTCAATGCTAAAGTTGCATTTATATATATTGAAAATACAAGCAAAATCTGTGTAATGTTTACTAAGCACATCGTTTGTTGGCGAGTATCTGATGGGCATTCTCATCATTGGGATCATCTTGGGCCACAGGGAGAAATTTCATCCTGGCTTTATATCAGTGAGGGGCATTCAGAATTCATCTCAGGCACCTAATATAGAAATTGCAAGGAAAAGCGTGAACCCCAACAATAGTTGCCCAATGTAAATTGTCTTAAATAGTAAATATATATATATATTTTTTTCATAAATCAGCACTGTAAGTAAAGAAAAGAAACTTTGCAATAAAATGCTTTTTAGTCACCTTATTTTCTCCTGCACTGATCATTTACGCACAAAAACTGGGCCCAGCAAACGGGTAGAAGAGGTCCTTGAGACCGCAGACAGGTAGCAGAAGTCCTTGAGACCGCAGATGGGTAGCAAAGGTCCTTGAGACCGCAGACAGGTAGCAGAGGTCCTTGAGACCGCAGACGGGTAGCAGAGGTCCT
>VIAB01000167.1:175091-185092 GCA_009801035.1 Oophaga pumilio
GGAATTTGCTCTGCCCTCAACAGGGCAGATAAGTACACCAGCGCAGGACCGTGATGCTGGGGAGCCTGTGAAGTAAGCAGGAGGGTGGCATCGCAAGATGATGGGAGACGCCGGACCAAGAAGAGTGACACCCGTAAGACCAGACCGCCCAACAGGTGAGTATAATAAAAGTTGTTTTTCTTCTCTTGCAGGTGGGAACGGGGGCTTATCTACAACATTATAGAATGCTGTAGATAAGCCCTGAAAAGCAGTGGCCATAACTCGTATCGGCCAAACCTGGTGACGGGTTCTCTTTAAACTCATCAGCAGCTCATCGTGGCAACATAGTCATAGGGCTCGCTCACACATGCAATGAAATTGGTCCAGTGCAATCCGACAAAAATTTGCATATGCTTCAAGAAAAAGATCTCAATTGTTTGATTACAGACTAACAATTATGGTTTGTGCTTCTTTCCTGTTCCAAATATGTAAGTAACACAATACATTTTTGGCTACTTCTATGAGTCTCTTCTTTGGCAAATCACTGTTTTAGGATCTTGTCACTGAGTGATAACCACAGTTATTAGTCATAATTCCTAAAGGTGCTATCCGCCTTAGCTATTAGACGGTCCTTTGAAAATAAGCATTGTTTCCCTGTCAGGATCTCTACCGATCACCTGTGATGGATTGGGACTCCCTGGCAGTAAGCATTCAGTTTCCCTGCAGCGCTATTACAGGTGATGTTAGGGATTACACCTACCTCCTGAAAAAAACAAATGCTCCCCGATCTGGCTAAGAGTTGTAGATCTTCCCTTTACTCAGATTTTACTCATCGGGAAGATGAAATTGATTTTTTAAACTGGACATCACTTTGAGATAATATTGTAGTGTGATATGGTAGCACTAAATCTGTTGGTAACGGCAGTGAATTTTTGTATTTGTAAGAGCAGAATTACCGGTTTCGATGGAACTTCAGACTTCTGTTCAGTCATTTTTTTGGTACAGCTGTGGGAAAAAAAACTATTGTTCATTAGGGCTAGAAATCATACTGTGCTGACTAAGACTGAATGTAACCTTGGTAGAGACCGCTATGTCTAGTGAAGATATTAGTCCCTTTTCTACAGAACATTTAATGTTAACCTCTTGCCTACCACATGTTTGTGCAACAATCGCTGCATAAAATAGATTAATTCCTTTTCCTTTCCTCACTACAAAATTGATTAAAAAAAAAAAATCTAAAATAAAAGAAGTCATCAGACTATATTCTCAGAAAAAAGTGACGTGGTATTAGATTTGGAAAGTGTCAGGTAGATTACAAATTGGATAAATATGAAAAAAAGCGTATGATGGATGTGTACTATGGCACCTCTGGACTGCTAAGTTCCCTCCAATTTTTTAGAGATACAGCGAAGGTTGTTTTTTCCTAAAGCTTTTGATGTTCTATTGTAAGTATTTCTTGAAGAAACATTGCTTTTAGAGTTAATGCACATAAATTCTCACGTCCCTTTCCAGCCACGACATTGTGTGTGGACATCGCACAGGTGATGGATGCTGACGTGCGCTGCTTTCCTTTTTGATTATCTTGCCTGGTGTGACATCATCGGCCGAGGCCAGCTAATCAAAAGAAGAGCCGCGATCAATAGTCATGTCAGCAGGTAAGTGGCGGCACTCATTCTCTTCTGCAGTGCTCACAAATTACTGTCATGGCCCATGGAATGAAACGTGCAATACATTTGACCATCACTAATTTCTTTTTGGCGAAAATATGGTGTCCAGGATTGAAAAAATTACCTAACAATAAAAAATTAAGCAACACTCGCCTTCCTCGCCATCTGCTCCAGTGATCAGTGCGAGTCTGTGTTTATTTTGGCTGCACACTGTATATTCGGTGACCACTACAGTCAATCACTGGCTTCAGCAGTCTTGGCATCCTGCTCCTCCCTAAAGTTCGTCGCTGGCACCACATGACCGGGACCTACAAAAGGTTGTCACTGGCACCACATGACCAGGACCTACAAAAGGGTAAACGCAGTAATCTATTAAAAGTAAGATTATGACAAACTACATGTTTGGTTGTATAGTAGTGCAGGGGAATTGAGAGAGATGTTGGATAACTCTTTTAAGATAGATATAGAAAAATGCCTTGTAGATCACTTTCTTTTAGTAGAATAGCTGTGGGGGCTAACAAGCTGACTAATGTTCCAGAGGGTCAACCAGTGGGCCCAGACCCTGACAATCGGAAAGGTCCAGAGGTTCTGGAGAAGACAACCCCATTTAGAGTTGACTTCGGAACCAATCACTTGCCTTTTTTCTATGGGTAAAGTCATAAATACTAATTATCATTATCTTGTCTCAAGTTGTCTGTATGTAAAAATGGAAAGTGGGACCCAAGAATAATATATTCTGATTGGAAAAAGGAGACCCCAATCTAATGTATTCCACATATGAGGGAAAAAAAGGTCTGTGGTGCTCATCAAATATTCTCAAACCTTTTTTGTCCATAGAGAACACACAGTTGACGAGACGAATATTGCTCCCACCCAGGAGCTATGTGTTTTAATGTGGACAAAACTATGATAGACTTTGTTTTTCAGGTATGAAACATGTTTAAAGGGAACCGATCAGGTCAGATAACACTATGGACCTGTAGGTATAGGGTTAATCTGCAGGTTATTGGAAAGGTGCCCGGGCGACTGTTGTACTGAAAGTGAAAATGAACTTTATTCCTACCGGGAGTGTCAGCTTTCAGACATACAGGCGACATGACAGATTCCCTGCACTGTGATGACGCTGAGCACTACCTGGGCCTTCTGACAGCCCCTCTGGGATGGCAGGCCACAAAGGGGCATTGACCTGTTCAGCTGTAGTGCCTAATATTGTGACGGCCCCCCTTATGGGGCTGAAAAAGTTTTTGGACTCCACAAGACCGGTAAACGTGTCCAACAAGTTCTATGTCAGAAATTTTATATTACATTAGCTCTTATGTGGACTTTTATAAGGTTAGCTAGCCTGATCCATTACATGCTTCAGCTAGCCTTGGGTTGTCATTCCTTTGACCACTTTTTTGGAGCTAACCACTGCGTACCAGTCCACCCCATAATGCGCATCACTTTGTGAGGAATATATGACTGGGCCAAAACATCTTCAATTTGGTACTTGTCAAAGATGCTAAAATCCTTACGCTTGCCCCCTCTTCCTGCTTCCACACATCTGCTTCAAAAACTGTTAGGGTATGTCCACGCAATGTCTCTTTCAGGCAGATGGAACTTGCATGGAAAATCACTTAATAAACATTAAAAATAATGAATGATATGCACAGCAATGTCAAAACAACTTGCTGTAGATCTGTTCATCTTTTGCAACTTTTTCTAACCGCTTTAGGCTTTAAAAGCTGTGAAGCTGCTAAAATGAGCGACCTGATTATTCTTCAGCCAGCTGCCACTTAGAAGCTGCCACTATATTATATATAAAATGTAAAAAAAAAAAAAAAAACACCGGTGGCAAAGCAAAAATGACGCAAAAGATGACAAAGCAGCTGCTGCAGCAAAAACATCACCGGCATTTTCTTTGTTTCAAAGATGTCGTGTTCACATCCCCGTAATTTGCTGTCTATTGTCCGCTGCCAAGTGCAATTTTAAGAAAATGATCAATGTTACTTACTTTACCTGTGAGTGGTTTAAAGGAGTTGTCCACTACTCGGACACTACCCTATTTTTCATAACACTTCTACTCACCGCCTCTTTTGGACTTGTGTGTCATGGTTATGCCATGCGATCCCTGTGGCCAATCAGAACTGGCTTCGCTCTTCTCTTCTACGGACAAAATTGACATCCTGAAGAAGAGAACGATGCGGCGGCTCTCAATTGCTCCAGGTCTCTTGATCTGTCTGAAGGAGGGGAGCGTGAAGTCAGCGCTGATTAATCACACGGATCTTGCGACATAACAATGTCATGCAATCACCGGAAGAGCCAGTGCCGACACCGGCGTCAGCAGCGGAGGTGAGTATAGGTGTTTTTTTTTACTGGGGGAAACCAAGGGATTCAGAAGGGGTTGTTAGAGTAGAGGACAACCCCCTTAATGTCTTAGCTGATTGTTTTCTATATTACAATAATGCTGTTATTCTTTCACTAAATTAATGGTGAATTTGGCTGTTTTCAGACAAGACTCGCAATTTGACAATAGTCACAACTTAATTTTTCCTTTGCCCTTGTCTTTTAGATATATGTTGGCTAAACCGGGAAAGCGAAAGTTTGACGAGCATGAAGATGGGCTGGAAGGCAAAGTGGTGTCTCCAACAGACGGGCCATCGAAAGTATCCTACACTTTACAGCGCCAGACTATCTTCAACATTTCCATTATGAAACTCTACAACCACAGGCCACTGACGGAGCCAAGCTTGCAGAAAACAGTTTTAATTAATAACATGTTGAGACGGATACAGGAGGAGCTAAAACAAGAAGGCAGCTTGAAGCCTGTTTTTATTAGCACTTCGCAGTCTTCTGATCCTCTTGGTGACACGTACCAGGAGGCTCAGCCTGCTTTTAGCCATCTCAACTCCCAGCCTCTTCAACCCACTGACTTAATAAGCACTACACCACTAGAGTCTTGCCTCACTCCTGCCTCTCTGCTTGAGGAGGACACATATTGCACTTCCCAAACAGTCCAGCAGAATATTTCTAGCAGCAAATTAACACCACCGCCTCTTGTCCAGCCAGTAAAAGACAGTTTCTCCTCAGCATTGGATGAAATTGAGGAGCTATGTCCATCGTCTACCTCCATAGAGGCAGCTGCAGAAGCAGCCGTCCATCTAAAAGATGAACCTGTTGCAGCAGGAACCCTTAAGCCTGAGGGAACACAAGAGAATAGAACAAGTGAGCCAAAACTAATGGATTCTCTTCCAGGGAATTTTGAATTAACGACCTCCACCGGCTTTCTTACTGACCTAACTTTAGATGACATTCTTTTTTCTGACATTGACACGTCCATGTACGATTTTGATCCTTGCACATCCAATACTGGAGCAGCCTCGAAAATGGCACCAGATGAACTCCTCAAAACATTGTCTCCTTATAGCAACCAACCGGTAACCCCAAATCAGCCTTTTAAGATGGACCTCACAGAATTAGATCACATAATGGAGGTTTTGGTTGGGTCGTAAAAGAGATCTACATACTCTTCAACTCCTTACCCCACATTCACAGCACTGTGCATGCATACTTTTGCCTTTTTTTTTGGAAATCAAGGATCCTGTTTGGATATTGCATTACGCTGTATTGGAGTGCCTTCCGTATGACCACTTTGGAGATCCTTTATAAGTCTGTCTCAAAGGAGAGTCATACCACAGTCCACTGAAGATTTCATGCAAAACTGTCAAGCGACAACTTAAAACGTCAATTAAGTTGTCCGTATATAAGCACAAGAATTATGTTGGGGAACGCTGTAAATTGCATGTGCATAACTGTCTATTTTTTCAATTAGGGTTATTGCAAGAGGTAAATTTTTATTATTTTGGTAATCCGTACCCTTTCCCATCCCCCGCCCCCCCCCCACCCCTTTTGCCATTTTAGGTTGGGAGGAAAAATTGGAGGCATTAATTACTGCTTTTTCAGTAAGAATTGCATATACCTGGCTGCTTAGATCCCACTTGCCCAAATGTTTGTTTTTTTATATTTTTGTACAGATTCTGTCATTTATTATATTGATTTTTTAGAAAAGAAGAAAAGAGAAAAAAAAATGTGCCGAGACAAGTAATGTATGAAGCGACAAAGTAATTTTGATAGGATTTGCGTATGAATTTCCTTCCCAATTGAAATGTACAATATCGGTCCATACCTTTTTAGCTCTAGGTTCTACGGTTCAGCTCAAATTTAAAAAGTAGGGTTCTCTTGAGCTGTATTTTTAGAAATTGAGGTAGTTGCTAAAATGGCATATAATTGGCAAACATTCTGCTTAACCTGTGAAAAGTGTTATTTTCTCACTTACCTGACCACTCTTGACTGGGTCACAGACTTCCACAAGTTTCTCTAATATGATTAGAAAATTACCTATTGTTTTAAATCATGTTTTTGTGTTAATTTATTTTTTTTTAATGTTAGCATTTAATTTTTGCATATCACAATCTACTAAAAAAAATAGAAATCTTGCAATTTTCACACTGGCCATTGGGGCTTTTTTTTTTGGCTCTAACTTTCTGTAGTTTCAGGAAACAACACATGGACATAGCCACAATGGTCAGACTCCGACCCTATCTTTTTGTATTGAAGTGTCTAATGAGCGCGGTCAAAGGTCATTGTGAAGGCAGAGTGAGCTGTGACATCGCCTATGGTGAATGGTGGATCCTGTGAGATCAGCTGTGTATAGAGGTGTTACCTGTCATTGTAATCCTGCCTCTGATGATAAAGAGCCTTGCTGCAAACTCTTCCTGAAAGGACAGGAAGCATGAGTCTAAAAAAAGCCCCAGTGATCATCATTATGAAAATTGCCAGATTATTAAAAAATAAATTAAATTATTTAAGTGATATTTAAAAAAAATATTGCTAAATTAAAAAAAAAAATACATGGAGCGTAAAAAACATGATTTAAACAATAGGTAATTTTTTGATAATGGCTTCCCTTTAAACTTAACAAAAAGTTAAAATTCTCTCCCGCTCATAACTGCAGGAATGTATACTCAGCTATTGTCACCAGTACACTTCAGTCACCATTTGGTGACTGAAGCAACATCAGTATATTAAATACATTTATCAAGTTACTAGGAAACTGACAGTTTTCATGAACAATATGTAGAGTCAGTCATGACACGCAATGTGGTTCTGCTATTAAATAGGTTGTCCATTTTAATCAACTTCACATGTAGATCTCGAAGCCTTGAAGTGCTGAGACCACTAGCCACCAGCTGCAATCAGCGAAAACGCCTGTTGATAAGTGTTCACTTTCCCTACAGCTCCCCCACAGGGGACCTTAAAAATTACACCATGTCTATTCAAATCAATGGGTTGCCTATGTAACGCAGAACCGGACAGGTCCTCCAGACAGACACTATGTGTCTTTGGGTTTTTGAAACAAGACTACTCTTTTAATATTGTGTTTAGGTAACCTGATTGGTTACGCATATTAGGGAGAGCCTGTCTGGCAAGGTTTGTTAATTTACGAAATAGAGTCCCCGACCTTTACTGTTATCACAACCCATTTTTTGTTTCTCCACCTTCATTGAATGCCTGACAGAATAAAATACTTTCTTATAAAGTCCAGCTCCATATTACAGAACTAAACTATAATTACTTGCCTTGATCTTGTAAAGCCAGAACAATTATACAACTTAGAGGAAATGCAGCCATGTCCTCCATGTGTTGTGTCCAACTTTTTATCCATCAGACATGTGCCTTCCCATTCATGTCCAAAGTGAACAAATGTGTTACCAGGGACACAACCCAAGCTGTAACCAGTCAACGATCCTCTGAATTAGGACCAAATACCACCTGTATCTGTAGTTCTGATAAGGCATACACCCATGTATGACCTATAATATTGCCCCTCCGTGTTTGTGGCTTGCCATTGGTGACTCTTTATCAGTGTTTTCTTCATATATACATTTTCATTGTTTGTGAGCTCCAATACAAACATGGCTTGAGACTTTGTCTCCCTAGACACATTAGACTAACATTGGTCGAACCTGTCGATATTGGTGGTCTTGGTCAACTGTCAAATTTGTATGAAGGCCTCCCGATTCTTCCATGACAAATGATGTTGGGAGGAGTCTTTACAGTGAGTGCGCCTGTGGATGGGCAGTCTGTAGAGACAGTTGTCAGATGAACTATTTGATCGGCTGAACCATCATTTGGCTGACAGTTATCAATTGAAGCTGGACATAGCCAGAGATTTTATTGTGTCTGTAATCATGGGAAAAAGATTTCAGCCAGTCCTATTCCATTGCTGTTCCTGCTCAACAGCCTCACAAAAGGTACTGATATGCTATAGGGATTTCCAGCTAAAGTTAGAGGGTCATTAAGGCAATGATCCCTGGGAAAAGTGCAAAAATGGCTCTCCTTAATGCAAAATTCATCCTGTTGACCTATATGGGTATGTTTATGGTGGAGTTAGGGAATATATATGCCCTCTTATGTTTATCTCCACCGTTGGTAAATTTAGATGTTGTTCACGCACCACCGCTCCATTCATTATCTATGAGACTGCCGGTGATCGTTGAGTGCTGTTCTTCAGCAGTCCCATAGACAATGAATGGAGCGGTGGCATGCACACATGGCCACCCTGGGATTCCTTTAACAGAGCATTTCGGAATCCCATTCTTGGCATCTTTGGGCTCCCAAGTTTCAGACTCCCACCAATAATCATATCACCTACCCTGTGGATCGATGGTAACTTGCCAGTTGAGAATAACCCTTTTAGGTTCCCCCCACTTCAAAACTGAGATTGATTTACGTCTAAATTGTGGAGAACTCATTTAAAGCAGATTCTTCAAATACAAGTCCACTTAGATGTTTCTTCATCCAAATTTTGTGTTTTCTATTATTTTTTTGCATATAAACGCATCCCAGCTACCTCATAAGAACCATTGCTGAACTAATTCTATAGGGAAACCCTTATATATTTCTATTAGTCTTTACTATGGCTCATTCACATTTTTGTAGGAGAAAAAAGGGGCACAGGTGAACTTTATCAGTCAACATTCTTCTCAACATAAGACATTGTATTCCATGTCCTCCTTGTCTTTCAGTCATTGTGCTTCTGTAACCATTGTCAGAATCCTAAATTGCCCATAACTGGGTTTGTATGCAATTTTTATACAACTTATCGTCCTTATTGGTGATAAAATGGGCTTACGCGATCAAAAGCTTTCTTCATTTGGTTCCCACCAAATTTATGAAGCGACTCCTCATCTGATGCTAAAAGGATTGGTGGTAAATTTTAAACAGGAAAATGCTGTAAGAACCCAGTGATTATTTGTGGTCAAATTGAAAAGTTAAAAAAAAAAATGTATTGGTTGTTATAGGGTAACACATTACTTTTCAGCACACTATTACCATTGCAGTACATGACTTGCCTTCATTTGGGTCACTTTATTTTTCATTGTATAGGAGATTTCTCATATTGTCTGTAAGCAGGAAGTTATCAAATCTACCCATAGTTAATGGGTTTCTCAAGCTCGTGACGTCATCACTTGTCTTCTGCTGTTTCAGTACTTTTACATCAGTTTGCTGTATATTTGTTCACTCTTACCAATACTTTATGTACACAAAAATGTTAATTTCTTTCATTAATTTATCCTTCCTATTTAATTTTGAAAACTGTGTCTTCTTGTATGTTTGTAAGGTGGATGCAAGTCAAAAATGTCATTAGGTGGCCGTCTTGAATGGGTCACCTTACTACAAGATCTTAAAGGGGACCGGTCACCGAGTTAAAAGTGACCTGTTATCACACCAATTGTATTCCCGCTGCTCACCTGAGTATTCCGGTTTTTGTATTTTTCAAATCAACCATACGGTTCCAAAGATATGAGCTTTTGTTATTTACCGCTAATGTTTATGGTCTTTACTAAGTGGGAGTGGCTCACAGGATGCTATGGGGGCGTGTCTCTGCATAATTACTCTGAGACACGCCCCTTTAGAATATCATCAAAAGAAGCACTAACTGAAAAGGCCCGTATCTCTGGAACCGTATGTCGGATTTGAACCAAATTAAAAATGGCATATTCTGGAGAGTAGGGAGAATCAAAGGAGCAAAAACTGATCTGGTGATGCGTCCTCTTTAAGACTCGTGTATCAGAAACAAATGCAACTTTTGATCTATCATGGGTTTTACAAGAGTGTTGCTGGTTTTAAAGGAAAAAAAAAAAAGAAAAATGTTTCAAGACCTTTCACCAGACTCTGTGCAGTATTTCTTTGCTTTCTGTATGGTACTTTTAGCTGTTAACTACAGATCGCAACCTACTATTTTAAATGTGTATTACTTCTTTTTTAGAAATTTACTTTTTATATTAATTTATTTAAGAAATTTTAAATTAA
>VIAB01000167.1:197435-208416 GCA_009801035.1 Oophaga pumilio
AGCTGTGGTGTTAGCAGTTTTTATTTTTAAACAGGTTTATTTGAGTGAGAAAATGCGCCTGTGATGCACACGTGAGCGAACGTGCTCGGATAAGGTGTTTATCTGAGCATGCTCAGGTGCTAATACAATATATTCGGCATGCTCAAATACTATGTTCGAGTCCTCGCAGCTGCATGTCTAACAAACAGGCCATCCCTGCATGTGCTACGGCTGTTGAACATCCACAAGACATGCAGCTGCGGGGACTGGAACATATTATTTAAGCACGCCAAAGAGTGTACACGAGAAAGTTCAGATAACAGCTTACCCAAGCACGTTCGCTCATCACTAGAAACAAACCAAATAGCGACATCCTATTAATATACTCCATGTTATAATTGAAAAAAATTATCAAAACCGTAAAAAAAAGCAGTAAAAATAACATGTTCTTACAAAACTGCACCAAAAAAATCTAGGTCATTTACATCCTGTAAATTAGAAGTGAATTTTAAAGCATGAAAAATCCAAGTAAAAAAACTCAGGAGAGAACATTCACTTAGGAAGCCGCGAGCGCCCATGGTTGTGCGGAGGAAGACGGTGTACCGGCACACGACAATTGGGCGAGCCGCCAGATCAGCAGACGATACATATGAAGCGCACACATCACATTTTTTCCTGAACTGCTTGCTGAATGCTGACTGATTTGCTTAGCACTCTTACAAATGTTTGCCCTTTTCTCTTATGGAACAAATTCTTGACTGCACAAGGAAATACTTATTACATGACCTTCAAAAAGAGTGAAAACGTAGCTCTATTTATAGACATCGCTGATCAGAAACAGGAAACGGAGCAAAGAAAATAGAGAAGACAAACTCCGATCTACAGCTCAGACCTGAGCGATATTCCATGTTTTCTTATGTAGCCGTCATAAAGCAAAGATCTACACAACATAACAATATGCACAACCCAAAATAGGACTCGATTAGCCGGTCATCTCCACTACAGTGTGTTGGCATTAAAGGGAATCTGTCCGGAAGATCAGCTCATCCAAACCACATATTTGGACATGCAGGTCATTGAAATATTAATCCGTCGATACTTTTATATCTTCTATCTGTTGCTGCATTCCCTAGAGTTTAGTCTTTCAATATTCATATGCAAATGAAGAGTTAAGTGTTCTGGGAGCACTTCCTGAGCCTCTGCCTCCCAAAGTTGTTTCCTCACCCAGCACCAGCCTCTTTAACTTGATTGATAGCTCACTGTCCATGACATCAGGTGCCAGGCAAGGAAATCAGATGCTAAGTTATCAATTAAGCTTAAAACGCTGGTGGGGAAACAACCTCAGGAGGCAGAGGCTTGGAAAGTGCTCTTTAACGCCTATAGCACTTAACGCCTTATTTACATAGGAATTAAATGCTAAATTCTCAGAAATGCAGCAACAGATAGAAGATGTATAGTTTATAGAACTGCATGCCCATATAGGCAGATTGGGGGTTGATGTTTCTGACAGTTTTCATTTAAAGGGAATCAGTCACCAGGTTTTTGCCACCTAATCTGAAAGCAACATAATGTAGACACAGAGACCCTGATTCCAACAATAAGACACTTACTGGGCTGCTTGTTACAGTAGCTTGATAAAATGAGTGTTTTATGAAAAAGATTATCTGTAATAATAATTTTATTTATATAGTGCCAACATATTACACACAACTTTACAATTAAGTGGGGATACATACAGACAACTAGAATACTAGTAAACCTGTTGCCGAACAGGACTGCATATCCATGGGCTTTGTATAAACCCGCCCCACCGCTGATTGACAGCTTTCTGCCTATGCACAGTGCACACAAAAACTGCCAATCAGTGGTATGGGCGGGGTTATACAGCATTCAGAGAACTGGAAGATCTGCAGAAGATAAAACTGTGATTTAATCAAAACTGCAGCAAGCAGACCAGAAAGTAGCTCATTACTGGAATCAGGGTCTGTGCCTGTAAATAATGCTGCTCTCAAATGAGGTGTCAAAAATCTGGTAACAGATTTCCCTTAGGGTTAAAAAAACAAGAAGCCTTAAGAAGAAACATTTAACATTTCTATCTTACATTTTGTCTGTTTAATGCCCAGTGTGAAACACGCTCCCATATGTTGCAGCTTATACTATGGTTAATTTCTTTTAATTTTTGCATTCAATGCATGCAATGGCATGGCCTCCCTTTCTTTGAGCTGCTCATTATGTTTACATACAGTGCTTTGCGAAAGTATTCACCCCTTTGGCTTTTTACCTATTTTGTTACATTACAACTTGTGTTTAAATATTTTTGAAATCCTATTTGTGTGTGATCCATCAGTACTAAATTAGTGAAGTGAGGAAAATATAGACATAAATTAAATCTATGGGATCAAATAATTAAAAATTGACATGTGCATATGTATTAACCCCTTTTGCTATGAAGCCCCTAAAAATTTCTTATGCAAGAAAATTACCTTCGTAAATCCCATGCTTACTGGAATGAAGTCCACCTGTGTGCAATCTAAGTGTCACTTGGTCTGTCACTATATGCACTTTACCTTTTCTAAAAGGCCACAGAGGCTGCAACATCATTATCAAGAGGCACCACTAACCAAACACCATGAAGACCAAGAAGATCTCCAAACAAGTCAGTGACAACGTTGAGAAGTACAAGTCAGGGTTGGGTTATAAAAAAATATCCCAATCTTTGATGATCCCCCGGAGCACCATCAAATCCATTATCATCAAAAGGAAAGAACATGGTACAACAACCGATCTGCCAAGAGAGGGCCGCCCACCAAAACTCTCAGCCCAGGCAAAAAGGGCATTAATCAGAGAGGCAGCACAGAGACCAAAGGTAACCCTGAAGGAGCTGCAGAGTTCCCTAGCAGAGACTGAAGTATCTGTCCATATGACTACAATAAGCCTTACACACCACAGAGGTGGCATTTATGGAAGAGTGGGCAGAAAAAAAGCCTTTACTTACACACAAAAATTGTAAGGCTCGTTTTGATTTTGTCAAATGACATGTGGGAGACTCCCCCAATGTATGGAGGAAGATGCTGTGGTCAGATAAGACCAAAATTGAACATTTTGGCCACCAAGGTAAATGCTATGTCTGATGCCAAACCAACACAGTTCATCACGCCAGAAACACCATCCCCACGGTGAGACATGGTGGTGGCAGCATCAACCTGTGGGGATGTTTTTCAGCAGCAGTGACAGGAAGAACGGTCTGAGTTGAGGGAAGATGGATGGTACAAAATACACAGATATTCTTGAGCAAAACTTAGAATTATAGAATGTTAGCGTTGAAAGGGAACTCCAGAGTCATCAATGCAGGATTCACTAAACCAGCTCAGACAGATGTCTGTCCAGTCTCGGTTTGAAGACTTCCATTGAAGGAGAAGTCACCACCTCTCATGGCAGCCTCTTCCAATCATTGATCACCCTCACTGTCAAAAAGCTTTTTCTAATATCTAATCTGTATCGTCTCCTTTTAAGTTTCATTCTGACTTGTATCAGTCTGTCAGTGATTTGAGATTGGGACGGAGGTTCACCTTCCAACAAGAGAATGACTCAAAGCATACTGCTAACGCAACACTCAAGTGATTTGAGGGGAAACGTGTAAATGTTTTGGAGTGACCTAGGCAAAGCCCAGACCTTAATCCAGTTGAGAACCTGTGATAAGACGTGAAGATTCCTGTTCACCAGAGGAAACCATCTAACTTGAAGGAGCTGGAGCAGTTTTGCCTTGAGGAATGGGCAAAAATTCCAGTGGCAAGAGGTAGAAGGCTCATAGAGACTCATCCAAAGCAACGTGCAGCTGTGATTGCCTCAAAAGGAGGCTCTACAAAGTACTGACTTTAGGGGGATGAATAGTTATGCACACAGTTTTCAGTTACTTTGTCCTATTTGTGGTTTGCTTCACAATAAAAAGAAAACCAAATGTTCACAGTTGTAGGCATGTTCTTTACATGAACTGATGCAAAGGTAGCAAAACAGAAAAAAATGCCAAAGTGGGGAATACTTTCGTGAGCCACTGTAGCTGCTCATTGCTTGGTGTCCATAGTCGAGCCCCGGTCCTGCTTGGCCCTCATTCACATTGAAGTCATTTTTTGACTCATGGTAAGGTTTTAATGCTACAGGTTAGGACTGTCCCGGCTGGGTACACCTTGTCATTGTGGGATGGCTTTTATGCTTTTCTAGATCAAAAACTGTGTTTACTAAGTACCCTATGTTATTTATATGCACTATTGCTTTTTACTTACATCAGAGTATATGTTCATTTTGATTCTATTTTTGGTTTTGTCTCAAATGAGGTAGCAAACACCTTGTAACAGATTTCCTTTAAAGGAGTTTTCCCACAAACAAAGTTAATTTTAATAAACAGTTCAATCAATAGATCTTGGAACAATAATAAGTTCCACAATTTGATGTGTTTAAAAAAAATGTTCCTGTGCGGAGATAATATTATAAATGTGCCCTTGCTGTGCACTGTGTAATGCCTGTGTCTGACCGTACAGGAACATGGTCTGATCATACCACAGCTCCTGAGCAGGGGAGGACGCAAAAGAGTATACAGACAGGACCACATGGGTCTCCTGATCAGGGGAGGACGCAAAAGAGTATACAGACAGGACCAGATGGGTCTCCTGATCAGGGGAGGATGCAAAAGAGTATACAGACAGGACCACATGGGTCTCCTGATCAGGGGAGGAAGCAACAAAGAGTAAACAGACAAAACAGCATGGGATCGCAGCTGATTTTTTCTTTGAGTTAAACATTACTTAAAACCAGGCAATGAAATGTTTTATTTTAATTTGCAAAATTGCTTGTATTTACATGCGCTTTGCAATTTTACACACGGAGAATAGCGGCTATATACACCATTGTGTCGTGCCTTCTATGTTGCATTTGAATTTCCCCCTTTAAAGTGAATGGAGATGTTTGAAGAACCAGCTGAAAAGAAGAGCAAAAATATCCTAAAATGGCTCCATGTACCCCCTGCTCTGTAATGCATTGCCTTCTGCTAAAGCTACAGTTGAACTCAAAAGTTTACCTACCCCGTCAGAATTTTTGCTTTCTTGGCCTTTTTTCAGAGAATATGAATGATAACACCAAACTTTTTCTCCACTCATGGTTAGTGGTTGGGTGACGCCATTTATTGTCAAACTACTGTGTTTTCTCTTTTTAATCATAATGTGAGTGGAGAAAAAGTTTTGGTGTTATCATTTATATTCTCTGAAAAAAGGCCAAGAAAGCAAAAATTCTGACGGGGTAGGTAAACTTTTGAGCACAACTGTATATAAAATATGTTTTCTGTTGTCATTCACAGATTTAAAGAAAAAGACGATGAAAAGAAAAGGTCCTGACTCTTCTGTGTCGCAGCCATGCCATTTACAAGGCAGCCTTTAATAAAAAAAAAGGACAGGATTTCACAAATTCTCACAAATATTTGGTTACCATGGAAACATTAAACTCCGTATTTACCAAACTGTCTTGTGTTACCAGACATCTTGCAGCAGTGGATAACGTCTAGTTCATTCACAAGCTGCAATATTGGCGCCTGATCTTAAAGCTATCCTAATACATGTACCACCAAGGAGGTACAGCCATAAACAGCTGCTCCTTAAGCACCATTTAAAAAATTGCCACTGATATGTTAAAAAAGAGTGCAGGACAGTCATAAAAATATAATCAATTTTATTCATGACATGAGCCCTTAAAATATGATTAACCCTTTAACAACGGATACGCCTTTTAACGGTGCTGGGAAATAAGGATATAGCGCCCCCCAGTGTTTAAAAATCTCCAGGGTCTCAGCTACTGGGGGTAGCTGAGACCCTAGAGAACATGACCAGGGCCATTTTTTACGGTCCTCTGTCACGTGATCGAATAATGGCAATCACAAAAATAAAAGTCTGATTTAAAATTCATTTCTGTCTTCTCTCATGTGATCTCACATATCAGAAAAGAGAGAAATGAGGTCCCCCGAGCCCCCCGATACTTTCACCATCCCCCTGTCATCTTCCAGGAAAAAATATAGCAAGAACCTGCGCAGTGCGCCCGCTGAGATCTGCCAACTGGTACCCGGCAACAATAGGGAATTTTCCCTATTGGTTCCTTTTGATCACTGTGATCACTGAGTTCCCTGCGCACTTTCATCAGGACAACACAATGCGATCCCGTTGTCCTGATTGTCTCCATGGAGACCCCCAGCCGCAAGATGGCCGTGGGGTCCTTCGGGGGTCCTGCAGGGAAGGTGGCTTGTCACAGACATGCCTCCTTCCCTGCCTGTCAGATCGCTGATCTGATACTTTGCAGTGCAAAGTATCAGATCAGCGATCTAACACCATACAGTGATGTCCCAGGATGGGACAATGTAAAAAAGTTAAAAAAATAAATCAATAAATAAATATTAAAAAGTGTAAAAATATTTTTTAAAAATCCCCAAATAAAGAACAAAAAATAAAAATATTTTTCCAATAAATACATTTATGTAAATAAAAAAATAAACAATAAAAGTACACATATTTGATACTGCTGCGTCCATGACGACCTGCTCTATAAAACTGTCGAGCTAGTTAACCCCTTCAGTGAACACCTTAAAAAAAAAGAGGCAAAAAACAATGCTTTATTATCATACCATTGTACAAAAAGTGCAATAAGCCGCAATCAATAAGATGAATGTAAATAAAAATGGTACCGCTAAACACGCCATTTTGTCCCGCAAAAAGCAAGCCATCATACCGCTCCATCAGCAGAAAAGTAAAAAAGCTATAGCTCTCAGAATAAAGCGATCAAAAAAATTATTATTTTACTATTAAATAGTTTTTATTGTGAAAAAGTGGCAAAACATAAAAAAAAAAAATTGGGTATCGCTGTAATCGTACTGACCCGAAGAATAAAGCTGCCTTATCAATTTTACCACACGTGGAATGGTTTAAAAAAAGAAACCCAAAAAGCAATTCCTGATTTTTTTGTTCATTCTGTCTCTGAAAAATCGGAATAGAAAGCGATCAAAAAATGTCATGTGCCCAAAAATGGTACCAATAAAAACGTCAACTCGTTCCGCAAAAAAAACAGACCTAATGATTCTGTCTGCAGAAATATGGAAAAATTCTAGCTGTCAAAATGTGGTGATGCAAAACCTAGTTTTCTCAATAAAAAGCGTCTTTTAGTGTGTGACAGAAACAAAACATAAAAACTTGATATACTGTAAATCTGGTATCGCTGTAATCGCACCGACCCGAAGAATAAAGTCGCCAAATCAATTATATTGCACGAGGAAAGGTGTAAAAAATAAATAAAACTAATTCTTCACATGCTGTTGATTTTTTCATTCTGCCTCCCAAAGATCGCAGTAAAGCTCGGCGCACATTTATCCTGCGCTCTGCGCTGAGCGCTTACACCAGGGTTTTCGCGTAAATCTCTGAAATACGTGATTCAGTTGGAACTTCTGGCAGAAGATTCCCTATGATGAGGCAGATGGAAGCACTGTGGACACCGTCTGACCTGTGTTTTGGCAGTGTCCATCATTTTAGGATTGCATAAAAGTGCCATCAGCCACAGTTTTGTGCACTTCTGAAAAGAAGGACACCGCGGAACAGAGGCCAGACAGAGTGGGGTATCGGTAAACTCAGGAGAAATTGCAAAACAATTTCTGGGTTCCATTTTCTCCTGTTCCCCTTGTGAAAATACAAAATTTAGAGCTAAAAAAGATTTTTGCGGGAAAATGTGATTTTTTTTATTTTCACGGCACTATATAATAAACTTCTATGGATTCAAGGTGTTCAATACACATCTAGATAAGTTCCCTAAGGGGTCTAATTTCCAAAATGGTGTCACTTGTGGGGGGGTTTCCACTGTTTATTCACATCAGGGGTTCTCCAAACATGACATGGCATCCACTAATTTTACCTTCAAAAAGTCAAATGGCGCTCCTTACCTTCCAAGCCCTGCCATGCACCCAACCAGTTGTTTTTCTCCACATACGGAGTATCTGAGCACTCAGGACAAATTGCACAACAAATTGTATCGAGCAATTTCTCCTTTTAACCTTATGAAAATGAAAAATTTGGGGCTAAAAAAGATTTATCTGGGAAAAATGTGATTTATTTTATTTTCACAGCTCTACATTATAAACTTCTGTGAAGCATCTGTGGGTTCAAGGTGCTCAATACACACCTAGGTAAGTTCCTTAAGGGATTTAGTTTACAAAATGGAGTTACTTGTTGGGGTTTAGGCACATCAGGGGCTCTCCAAATATGCCAGCAAATTTTACATTCAAAAAGTGAAATGACGCTCCTTCCCTTCCGAGCACTGCCGTGTGCCCAAACAATAGATTTCCCCCACATATGGGGTAGTGGCATGCTCAGGATAAATTGCACAACAAATTGTATGGTCCATTTTCTCCTGTTACCCTTGTGAAAGTTAAAAAAATAGGTGTAAAGGAAAATTTTTGTGAAAGAAAAGTAAATGTTTATTTTTTCCTTCCACATTCCAAAATTTCCTGTGAAGCACCTGAAGGGTAAATAAATTTCCTGAATATGGTTTTGAGTACCGTGAGGGGAGCAGTTTTTAGAATGGTGTCACTTTTGGGTATGTTCTGTCATATAAACTCCTCAAAGTCAGTTCAAATTTGAGGTGGTCCCTAAATAAAATGGTTTTGCAAATTTTGTTGTAAAAATTAGAAATTGCTGCTCAACTTTTAACCCTTATAATGTCATAACAAAAAAATTACGTTTTAAAAATTGTACTGATGTAAAGTAGACATGTGGGAAATGTTATTTATTAACTATTTTGTGTGACACCACTCTGATTTAAGGGCATAAAAATTAAAAGTTTAAATATTGTGAAATTTTCCAAATTTTCGCCAAATTTCCTTTTTTTTCACAAATAAACACGTCATATTGAAGAAATTTTACCACTATCATGAAGTACAATATGTCACAAGAAAAGAAACTCAGAATCACCGGGATCCATTGAAGTGTTCCAGAGTTATGACCTCATAAATTGACAGTGGTTAGAATTGTAAAAATTGGCCTGGTCAGGAAGGTGAAAACAGGCTTCAGGGCAAAGGGTCAAAATTGGCTTGTCACTAAGGGGTTAAAACCAAGAAAAACAACTACAAAAGACAAAACGTTAAACTCCTAAAGACAAATTGCGCAAATTCACAAGGTTACAAATTAATAAAGTGCAATGCAAAGAAATCAATAATATACCACATGGGAACAGTACAATACTGAAAGATCAAATTTATTACAGGGCTAAAAATACCAAAAACACATACAGTGGCATGTAAAAGTTTGGTCAAAATTACTGTTATTGTGAACAGTTAAGCAAGTGGAAGATGAAATGATCTCTACAGGGCTAAAGTTAAAGCTGGCACATTTACTTTGTATTTTAGGCAAAAAATAAATAAATTTACATTTTAAAAATTACAAAAAGGAAAATGGGCTGATGCAAAAGTTTATGCACCCTGTACAGTTAGTACCTGGTAGCACCTCCTTTTGCAAGCATCACAGCTTGCAAACGCTTTTAGTAGCCAGCCAAGAGTTTTCAATTCTTTTTTGGGGGATTTTCATCCATTCTTCCTTGGAAAATTCTTCCAGTTCTTTGTGGTTCCTGGGTCGTCTTACATGCACTGCTATTTTGAGGTCTAGCCACAGATTTTCAATGATGCTCAGATCAGGGGACTGTGAGGGCCATTGTCACTGTCTTCTAATAGTATGAGAAAGCATATTACATTTACAATGCCGATCACACTCTATCTTATGTCCTAAATCTTATTCTATGTCTTATCCTGTGCTCGTGCTGGAGTGTACTATACTCACACATTACCTTTACCATACCTACACAGCAGCACCATTACCTAAACACTATGCATTACTACACATTGCATTCCTAAAGCTGCATGACATACAGTAATTCACACTTGGCATATCAAAATGCATGTACAAAAACGCATGACACTTCAATTTACGCGATTGTTGTCTTCAGGAGCAGGAACATGACAATTAACTGTTCACACCCTTACACATCACCCACTATAGTTATACCGTGGGGCAGAGAGGCCTTCTTGGTTTTCACCCATTTAACCACTATACACGGATCTGGACTTTGCTTCAGGATTCTCCAGGAGACAACAGGCTAAGAGGGGACTGGAGAAGACAGACAAGCTGAGGTCAGAGTAGGCAGAGCTCAATCAATATGCTGATCAAATACACAACACTGGAAAACAGCTACTATGGAACCTTATTGCTCAGTCACGGAGCATTGAGGGAGGATCTCTTAAGCATCCTGGATCCGCTGGACAATGATTGGGTAGAAGGACTCGGGGTACACCCTTGATGATGGGCCAGAGGTTCTAGACATAGGAGGATGTCAGAGAGTGAGAAGGAGGAGAACAGCATCAAGATGTGCAGATACAGAAATAGTTTGAAGCTACAATTAACCCCTTAACGACCAGAGATATTTTTGGTTTTGCATTTTCATTTTTTGCTCCCCTTCTTCCCAGAGCCATAACTTTTTTATTTTTTGGTCAAAATGGCCATGTGAGGGCTTGTTTTTTTGCAAGACAAGTTGTACTTTTGAATGACACCATTGGTTTTACCATTTCATATACTCGGGAAAAAAAATTCCAAGCGCGGTGAAATTGCAAAAAAAAGTGCAATCCCACAGTTTGTTTCTTTTTTCACCATGTTCACTAAATCCTTAATCTGACCTGCCCATTATGATTCTCCAGGTCATTACGAGTTCATAGACACCAAACATGTCTAGGTTATTTTTTAAGTGGAGAAAAAATTCCAAATTTGTTAAAAAAAAAAAAAATTGTGTCAATTTCCGATACTCATAGCGTCTCCATTTTCCGTGCTCTGGGGTCAGGTGAGGGCTTATTGTTTGAATGCCGAGCTGACGTTTTTCATTATACCATTTTTGTGCACATACGATCTTTTCATCACCCGTTATTGCATTTTAATGCAATGTT
>VIAB01000167.1:370327-390200 GCA_009801035.1 Oophaga pumilio
TCATGTAAAGAACATGCCTACAACTGTGAAGATTTGGTTTTCTTGTTACTGTAAAGTAAACAACAAATAGGACAAAATAACTGAAAACTTCATTGTGCAGAACTATTCACCCTCCTAAAGTCAGTACTTTGTAGAGCCTCCTTTTGCGGCAATTACAGCTGCAAGTCGCTTTGGATGAGTCTCTATGATGTTTCCATTGGGATTTTTGCTCATTTCTCAAGGCAAAACTACTCCAGCTCCTTCAAGTTAGAAGGCTTCTTCTTGTGAACAGCAGTCTTCAAGTCTGAGCTCAGATTCTCATTTGGATTTAGGTCTGGGCTTTAATTAGGTCACTCCAAAACATTTACACATTTCCCCTTAAACCACTTGAGTGTTGCTTTAGCAGTTTGCTATGGGTCATTGTCTTGTTGGAAGGTGAACCTCCGTCCCAGTTTCAAATCACTGACTGAAACAGGTTTTACTTAGGAATATCCCTGTATTTCGCATCATCCATTTTCTCCTCGACTCAAACCATTTCCCTGTCCCTGGTGCCAAAAAAAATCTACAGCATGATACTGCCACCACCATGTTTCAATGTGGGGATGCTGTTCTTGGGATGATGAGCTGTGTTTGTTTGGTGCCAGACATACCGTTTACCTTTCTAACCAAAAAGTAAAATTTTGGTCTCATCTGACCACAGAACCTTCCTCCATACAATTGGGGAGTCTCCCACATGTCTTTTAGGCTGTGTTTCCTCGCTCAGGAAACACAGCGCTTTGGACGGAGCGGAACGTCCGCTCCGCCGAAAGCCCCGCCCCCTTTTGAACACGGTCATTCTGGATGTGTTCATGGAACACATCCGGAACACATCCGGAATGACCGCAGCGCTACATAGCCCTGTGTTATTTCCCTTGCGGCGACGCAGCGTCTCCGTAAGGGAATAGGACATGCTGCGGTCTAAAAAGACGCGCCGCATGTCCGTAAACACAGGTCTTCCGCCAGCGTGTTTTGAAGCATAGTGGAGACGGGATTTCTTGAAATCCCCTCCACTATGCTGTAACATCTGGACGCTGCGTGTTTGACGCTGCGCCAACGCACAGCGTCAAACACGCAGCTAATCCGGACTGTTTCCTGACCATGGAAACATACCCTTAGCAAACTCATTGGCAGCTATTCAGTGCACTCAGCGGCGATTGAAATGGGCCTGTGGCCTTCACACACATCACTCATCATGTGCTGACCCAGGAAACTATTTCCTATTTTAGGCTACGTTCCTACGATGAGCTTTCGGTGAGTTTTTGTTGCAGATTTTTCTGACCATTTCTGCACCCATTAAGTAAAATAGGCTACTTGCAAAAAACTCACCAAAAACTCATCTTGGGAACGTAGCCTTATACTCAAACCAGAAGTTGACCTGCAGTGACCTGTACAAATATGTGGAAATTGGGACGCCTATGTATATCTTGCTATTTAAAAGTCCTTTACAGATATTTTGCACCCTATAAGAATAGATTATAAGAGTAATACTCTGAAAAATACACACCACCAAGTATATGATATATGGGAGGATCAGAGGAGACGCCTGTAGGCAGTCATCATACACATAACATTTTCACAATCCAAACCCCCACCCCCAAAATAATGCAATTTTCAAACACCCATTCTTATGACAACTCTTGCCGACAACTCATTATTTTTGTTTACATTTCTATTTTTCACGCTTGTCATTCTTCACGACATGTCATGCATATAAACTTGTCAGGCTTGCTTCTTTTTTTTTATAAGGATGCTGACATAATGGTATCTAGAAAACACCTCCCGTACATTCCCACCCTGCTGCTAATTAAGCACGGAAAGGTCTGTATAATGACGTGTTTAGCATAGCCCCTGTAGGCAGGGATGGTTTGTAGTACGCCTAGTTTCTGGCAAAGCCTGCTTTACTCCTCCAGCAATGAAGAGGTTAGTATATCATCAGCGTTCTCTTAGGTATGACAACACTTTCCATTTTTGTGCCCAGCAGTGTCCGGCCCTGTATGTGTCTACATGTCGTCTGCATATTTCATGTGTTGGATGGAAACTTGTAATTGTTATATAAAAGGTAAACTTATATAACCAGTCACAAAGAAGTACAAAAGCTACTAGAAATGAAGGTCTGGGACCATTTAACATATAAAAATGCACAATAACTTTAATAACACACCGGTAAAATAAAGGGAACAGATACAAAATTATTGTATTGCATTATGGTAGACTAACATGGATGGTAATCATGACATTACCACCATACGAGTAAAAACTTTTATTTTTTTTATTAATTTGGTCCAGCATTGAAAGTTATGAAACTTTGAAAATCACTTTATTAGGAGATTTGTCTTCATTTATGTAAAATGCATTTAAGTGGCATCCCAACTCCTGCCTTTTCCCAATTTTTTAGCCTTCTTTTAGCTGCATTGATATCAGAGCATGCTCATTTTGGAGTACAGATGTTGGCAGTGATGTGTCAGCTCAGCATCTATGTCTCGGTAAGGGCTCATTCACATGTCCGATTTTTCCCACAGATGAGAAAAATAGGTTGATTATTCTGATCAGACTTTGGTCCAAGTATCATCCATTTTTTTTTTCATACATGGAGAAATAAAGAAAGTTGTACAATGTTTGCTTTGAGTGTAGAATAAGGCTTTTTATGTTCTAATGCTTTATATTATTTTTATGTTGCCAGCCTCATCTGTCGATTGAAGTGTAGTGTTTTTTTTAATTTCCCTACTCTAATGCAGAGCTGGGCAAAGTGTTGCCCGCGGGTCACCTCCTGCCCTCTGGCTGTTCCAGTCCGGCCCATGAATCGAGACAGCCAAAATGCTGAAAACAGTGGCTCAAGGGCCACACCATTCCCTCACCTGCCATCCCTTCCTGATGTCATCGCTGTCCACATCCTCAGGATTGGTGGATGATGGAGCCGCTGGAGACAGCAGAGTCTGCTGTGTGAAGAGTCAGACAGGAGCAAAGTGCCGAGGGAATGGTAGCAAAAGAAGTATGTGTTGGGTTTTTTCTCACACTGTAAGTGTATGGATTATTTGCATGTATATAGGAGGATATGTGGAGTTCTCATACTGTATTTAACCCTGCTGTGGAACCATAGGGTCATATAGACCCCAGCGCTGAATAAATTGAAATATTTCTAAAACTGGTCAATCTCAGACATTGACCTTCTACAGTATGTATTTTCAAGTAACATATTTCTGCTTATGTTGATATTTTGAATTTGTTTTTCAATTTTGTTTCAAAGTTATTTTCAATTTTCTGTGTTTGGGACTCTCCTGACCCCATAGTACCTTTATTGTCTGACATTTTTTTTTTAATATTTTCTGTTTATTTACAGCTTTTGTAATATAATTGTAAATAAACAATGGCTAGACGAGATCTGCGTCACTTTCAACCCAGCAGTGTTACAGGACAGCTCAAACGGTGCTATGTTTGTCCTTGATCGAAGGACAAAAAGATGAGATTTGTTTGCAATGACTGCAAGAAGTTCATTTGTGAAGAACATGGCACTATGACGTGCCGTGAAGGCAATACATTTATTGCCAGATCATTCGTTGTCATTATGTTTATACTAAAATCCACACAGTTGCAGTTATTGTGCATTTTTTATTGAATTTGAATACTTTTAGTTATTAGTAAAGCATTTTGGTATAAATTTCAGTTTGTGTTTGATGATGACAAATAAATCACTTCAAAGTTACGTTTGATTTCATAACTGTGTTCTGAAACGATGACAGAATAAAATTTGATTATTCTGAACAGAAAGCATGTTCATTTTAATTACATATGAAGATTTTGAGCCTGGGATCCCCATGGTACCAAAGCAGTGATTTTTTTCATGGTTCCACAGCAGGGTTAAAAGGCTATGTGGGGGCTCACAATGTATATAGGAGGCTATGTTGGGGCTCACAATGTATATAGGAGGCTATGTTGGGGCTCACACTGTAGGAGGTTTTGTAGAGGCTCATACTGTATTTAGGAGGATCTGTGGGGGCTCACACTGTATATAGAAGTCTATATCCATTGTATATAGGAGGCTATATGGGACCTCATACTGTATTTAGGACGTTATGTGGGGCTCATACTGTCACGCTGTATAGCAGTGTGGGCCCATAGTGTATTTAGGATGCTACGTGAGGGCACACATTGTAAATAGAAGGCTATGTGGGGGATCATGCTGTATATAGGAGGCTATGTGAGGGCTCACTATATATAGAAGGCTATGTGGAGATCTTATACTGTATATGGGAGGTTATTTGAGGGCTCATACTGTATATAGGAGGCTATGTGGGGGCTCATACTGTATATAGGAGGCTATATGGGGCTCATACTGTATGTAAGAGACTGTGGGGCTCACACTGTATTTAGAAGGCTATGAGGGGGCTCAGACTATATAGGAGGCTATCTGGGGGCTTATACTGAATATAAGAGGCTATGTGGCGGCTCATAATGTATTTAGGAGGTTATGTGGGGGCTTCCCTTTACCACAGATTTCAATAAGCTGCTGTAATCTAAACCCTCAATGAGCTGTCACTGTAACTTTTCACCTCAGGAGACAGAGCATTGGAGAATAAGGGGCTCAAAGCTGAAGAAAAAAAGATATTTCTCTCATAATATATTTTACAACATTTCTTATATGCCTTTGTACTATTGATTTATACAAAGTTTGTAGAAACGAGTGTTTATGGGACGTATGGGAATTTCTGATTACAAAGATCATCTATGTTCTCATTGGATAACCCTTTTAATTAGCTTATGTCAATTCCCTACACTGTAAGGTATGGTCTCTGCAGTCAATAAATATTTATGAAAATATGAACGTCCACACCTGGATTTTTTAGGAAGATGGATGGAATTTTTTTATTTTTAATATTATACAATAGTGTAGTGTAGATAGGAGTACAGAATATACAGGTAGTAAAGATCATAAGGGAAATATAACTAGGGTATGGGGCTAATTTGTTTCTCTTTAAAAAGTTGCATATTTTGTTTTTTTTTTGACAAAACCTACATTTTTAACCAGTTCAAGACCAGGCCATTTATGGTAACTTTTTCTGGCTAGGCACATTTTTTTTCATAAATGCAGTTTAAAGAGCAGTAAAGATCTTCCTTATTTAATATTTTTGTATTTTTTTTGGAGTATGTGGGGCTTTATTTTTATGTGGCTGTCATATTCTCTTTTTTTTTTGTTTTGCTAATATCGGGTGATATCGGCGGGAAAATAAGGGAAGTAAATATCTGTTTTTCCAATATTTCTATTTTTTATGACGACAAAGGACCACTAAAATGCATTTGAAAATGTATTCCCCATTCTGTAACAATTCTTTTTATACATCGGACACATTTGTTTTGTACGTGGGTAGGGCTAGTGACAGCAATCTGGGTGGACAGTGGCGTTTTTATTTATTTTGTCATTAATTTATTTTTTTACCTACAATTATTTCTTTTTATTCGTTTTGCACATTGTGAGCCCGATAATATCATTAAAAACGTGGGGGGCATTTCAATATGTAAATATGTTTTTATATTTTTATTTTAAATATTTTTTAGATTCTTATTTCCCTTGAAACTTGGGCTGGTATATTAGCCTCAGTTACAGGGGAAATGCAGCCTGTTGGCAGAATAGCAGAGCTGTCGGAGTCTTTTATGTTCCAGCAGTTCCTGCTCCCTCCCTATACACAGCGATCACATGACTGACTTGTATGTAAAAGGTAGTGGTTCCTATTATTGCATACACAGTACTTGTTTAGTGCTCTATATGCAGCGATATGGAAGGCATGGGTGGTAATAAACTGTTCCCTTTCTGTCGGAACAATGGCTGTCTCTAACAGCCAGATTCCCGCTCCTGTAGCTACACGATCGCATATAGCGGCACTATTACGTAGTGACATTGTAGAACGTCTATGGGTGGTCTGTAAGTGGTTACAAAGTGGGTGTAATCTGGGTGTAGTTAGCAAATAATGCTTTAGCCATATTTGGAAATTGAAAGTTTTTTTCTTAAAAGTCGCAAACTTTCTGATGTAGGGGGTGCCATAAAAAAAGCAGAAAATCAGGTCTAGACCAAAGTGTTATATCTAAAATTGAACCGAGAACATCAAACATTGCATGACACATTTTGATATATTTGTTGCAAATAACAGCAACATTGACTTAAAACATTCCCCTCAATATGAATTTTTCCCCTTGTCTACTTAAAAAGTTTTTATTCAAATACCTTTTTTTTTTTTTTTTAAATCTATACCTCCAGTTATTATGTTGCAGCCTTTAGAATGTAAAGGTATCTTTGGAATGATCTTTACCAGAATGTGTCTCATTCTTATTATAATCTATGATGCATCACCACCAATACATACACTACCAAGGTAGAGACTGTGAGATTATGACCCCCATGTGTGTCAGTTCTTGTCCAAGTTTCAATATATCACTGCTATTGTCATTAAATGACATCTGGATAATACCAGGAGTAACATTTCATTCTATATTAGGGTAGAAATTACTACTTTATCCTTAGATCTTATATTAATTTTGGAACTATAACCCATTCTCTGATCTGAGAGGTGTTAGAGTATTACCCCAATTCTGTAATCCTGTTACTAAAATGGATTATATTAAAACAAGACATACAACGCTCACTAGGAACACGATGGACACAATTACCGAATCATATTTGTTACTAAAACGACCCCATTGTTCATCCGTTCACATGCAGTGTGTTCCTATAGTGTACATTTGTCATGTCATTTGGGCCGTAGTAAACTAGTAGAATTTTACAGGAAAAAATATACACCTCAATATTTAAATATGTAAGTAACAAAAAAGGAACCTGATCCCCTCCAACCATACAGAAATAGTGCAGGATAGAGCTAGTTCCAGTCTGGGTTGAGTCATTCTGTATTCCGTAAAAACATTTGATATTCTATTAGAAATTATTTAAAAATATATTTTAAAATTACATAAGGATTTCTATTTGTAGCAGAGGTATATTGTAGCCAAGTCTAGGCATAAGTATCAAGGCAAGACCAGAAATGGAATATTATGGCTGAACCGATTGATCTGAGATTAGATGGATTATCGCGGACGTCTGAAACAGATCTTATCCCCACAGTATCAGTCATAGCTCAATGGCCTTATATCCTAAAATAAATAAAGTTATCAAATGCAATTAATTCCCAAAAGTGGTCGCTGCTCTGCCTTCATCATCCTCTGCAAACCAGCATGTCAAAATCCTTTGTTTATCTCGTTGCCCATGGATACGTCCCGCAGTTCTTTCCTGACAGGTCGCACATGCTCAGTAGATCCCGGCTATTCTTCTACATTTTTTTCTTACTTTGCAGTGAGATGGCGCATGCTTGATTGCACTGTCCTCTCTGCACAGGGTGGGCATGGGCACTGTGCTCCTGCTCCTGTTACAGGAGGAGCAGCGCCTCCTCTCCAAGAGCACCGCTCTTCTGTGTGATAGTCGAAAGAGAGCAAGTGCAGAAATAACAGCGACTATTTCAGCATGTCTGTTATACTGGACGCCTCCTACCTATACATACAACTGGGCTTTTATCTATAAGCCCTGAATGAGGAACTGTTGTTGCCCACAGCAACCAAACAGAGTTCAGCTTTCATTTTTTTAAACAGCTCTGGTAAATGAGAGCTGTGCTGTGATTGGTTGTTATGGACAACAAAGAGCTAGGAAAGGACACAGGGGAAATACCGTATATCTGTGATATGTACAGAGCTGGAGGATGGACATGGAGAAGAATTATATTTATTGATATAATATTAGAAACTGCAGAGCACCATGTCTCCAGTCGTCTCCCTCCGCCAGCAGATCACAGAGCAGTCTGTACATATGGGACAGCAGGGAGCCTGAGAAGAAGCAAGTGCTTGTGGGAAATGTAGTTGAGAGTGATCACATGGTCAGCACCAAAGCACCGCCCACTTCACACTGAGCAGAATCATAGTTATATTACCTAGAGTAAAAAAAAAGGTCAAAAATTAAGCAGTGAGAATCTGAAGACATAACCAGGTTATTTTAGTGAGGTTATTAGACTAGAGAAGTTGGAAAAAAAAAATAATATTTTTTTGGAAAATTCCTTTAAGGTTTTGATTACAGAAAAAAAACCTCTTCGCTGTTGCCTGTGAGGTGCTTAGTAACTTGCATCCGGCTTCATCAGAAAGCTAAAATCAGTTAGAGATCCCTGATCCAGTACATAACATATATTATAGGCGCCGTCATGGAGCATTACAGAGGAGGAGACAGGGCATGATAGCTTTCATGGGGCCGGTACTAAACTGCAGTGACTTGGTTTATTCGGATAGTACAGGATTTACTTTTCCTGTCCTAAAAATACAGTATAGCGCAATTACAATAAACTATTCCCTTCTGCACAACTCTTTACTTCTTATCAGACTGGAAATAGAGGATTGTTTATTCCTGCCACCCTTCCTGTGTATGTCTGTCTTGTTTCCATAAATCACCGTAAGGTTTAGGTCCCTCTAATGTCCTAATCTGGTGCCCTGTGAATGATTTCACCTTCCTCCTGTCCGATGAATTATTCTTTACCAGGTCTTGTAAGATTGGAAATGTTAATTGATTTCTTAGATGATGTAAAGGGTTTTATATCTCATATTATAGACCCTTTTGAAGGCAGAGTTTTCCCAGAGGAGCATTGCACGGCGAATAAGCCTCCTTACCTTGACATGCCAGAGCTGGTATGTCACTCTCCACAAGGAGAAACCTTACCCCTTACACCCCAGTCCGGATGTATTTTTAATAAATTTTTGACAATTTTTTTCTCATATCACAAACTTTTTTATTTATTGATACGATCTTTATTAAAGAAGCGCTACCATCAATATTTTTATCCTCTTATTATATTGCAGTCATCATATTATATGGCACCGTGTACTTACAATTACCTATTTTGCCTTTTCACCGAAAACTTTGATGGAAGTGCTTCTTTAAAACAAAATTAGTAATTAGCAATTTTCATATTTCTTTTGCATTCATAAAGGTTTTCAGAAGGCTCCTTATCATCAGAGGCAGGAGTACAATAACAGGTAACATCTCTATACACAGCTGATAGGACATACTGCTAGAGAATGTAGATTGTGAGCCCCAATGGGGACAGCGATGATAGTTGTCTATAAAGCGTTGTGCAATGTAATGGCGCTATATAAGAAAAATAAAAAAATAAAAAAATGGTCTGGTTTAGCATTAAATATCAAATTTCTTGACATTTAACTAAAATAAATTATACTGAAAATAAAACAAAAATAATTACTCCTGCACAGATGTTGCTATACAGGAAAAAACTTTATTATAGTGTATGTAAAACGCTGCAGAATTAATGGAACTGTATAAGTAAAATAAAAATAAGTAATAAAACAATTTAAAAAAGAATTTGAACTGAAAAGCCTGATTTAAACAATAGGGTTCCATGCCCACGATCAGTAATCACTGCGGGTTTGACGCTTCATACTTATGCAGTGGGATGGGATTTCCAGAATTCCCATGTCAACCCTGCGTCCACAGACGCCTGCGGCTCACCCTCAGAGACGGACATGCGGCGCGTCTCTCCAGACCGCAGTATGTCAATTTCTCTTGTAGAAACGCTAGTCTCTGCAAGATAAATTTCACCCGTACAATGTATTGGACGCGGTGAATCCGCACGGTTCAGTGAACACATGCGGATTCACCTGCCTTCAATAGACAGCAGCATTCTGGACGCAGCGAACATGTGCTGCATCCAAAGCGCTGCCACTTCCGGATCGGTGCACCCGGCGTAAGTCATTTACAGATAATTTAAAAAAAATAAGTCAACGGTGTACATTAATGAGAAAAAAAATGAACTTTTTTTAATATACCAAATGGCTGCAATGAAACAAAGAGTGAAAAATTTAAAGGGGTCTGAATACTGTCCATACCCACTGTAATTGTAGGAATTATGGGATTCCAACAGGCATCACGTTTTTTAAAGGGTTTGTATCAAGTTATAAAGTTATTTCTTAAGGCACTGCCACACTTAGCGATCGCACTAGCGATCACGACAACGACACGACCTGGCGAGATCGCTAGTGCGATCGCTATGTGGTCACTAGTTAGCTTCCAAACACATCTCATCAGCGATCTGTATAACGACCTCTGCGGTCGTTGGGAAAACCTAGTCCCACCTGCGATGCTGGTGAAGTCGTTCATAAAGGGTGTCACACTCAGGCTCTGTTTTTTCCCCCATTGAGTTTCATTAGTGACGGATTTTGATGGATGGTCGTCCGTTTCATCCGTCATATGACGGATCCGTCAAAAATTTGGCGTCCGTTGTGTTTTGAAAACGTACACCGACGTTTTTTGTGTGCATCGAAACGGCGGACCATGATGGATCCGTTGCGTCCGCCGTTTTCCATAATGGACGTCTCTCTCTCTTCCAATCTCTCTCTCTCTTTCTCTTTCTCTCTCTTCCAGTCTCTCTCTTTCTCTCTCTTTCTCTCTCTCTCTCTTTCTCTCTCTTCCAGTCTCTCTTTCTCTCTCTCTTTCTTTTTCTCTCTCTCTCTCTCCTTTTCCAGCTCTCTCGCTCTCTCCTTTTCCAGGCATCTTCGGCCTGCATTTCTCGGGTTCAAAACTTCATAACGGATCCGTCTTAAATCTCATCCGCTGCATCAGTTTTTGCAAATTTACAACGGATCCGTTTTTTTAACTCTTTGGCGGATTATAACTGACGTAGCACGACTGAAGTGTCAAAGAGGCCTAAGCCCTATACTAAATCTTATGTTCTAAATCTAATCCTATACGCTCGCTATGCACTACACATTAACCACATTGTACATTGGTTAAATCACATGACAAGAACCACATACATTAGTGTCTATAAGATTCTGTACATTTTATATCATTCCATAAAAATGCAATAAAAACCACACGTCACATCACACACTTTACAAACGGTGTCTTCAGGAGCAAAGGTGCATGACAGTCCCTGTCAAACTCTTACACACATATGTAATCAATGCAGAAATATAAGCAATTGGAAAGGGTTCAATTCGTTTTTTTGCAATTGTTTCTAAAGCATAATAAAGTAAGATTATACGAGTCATGTAACTAAAGGGTTCTTATAATATGTGTATAGTAAGTGCTCTGTGTACTCCTACAGTCAGTGATTGTAAGTCAGTTGATACATAAAAATGCAACAAAACGAACAAAAATAAATGTGGGGGTTGTGCTCAATTGCAGTTTCCACAAGAAGAACAAGATGTAAGCTGGATCACACAGGACATGCCAAGGATCTGGGACTTGATTTTCTCATGGTTTTGGTTAACGGCTAAGAAAAGCTATTGGCATTCAGACTAGAAGTCATCAAACACTTACTGCCAACTTCTAAAAAAGAAAAGACCACAGAGATTCCTTTATCTTTGGAAAAAAGAGACTGTTTCAAATAGAGATTTTTCGTGCAACTTTCAGAAACAGACTCCTCAGAACATCCCCCCATATTCACAGGATGGTTTATGGGATATTATCATGGGCTTCCAAAATGTTTCCTCCTCATCAGGACTCAGGACAGGATCTCTCTCTGTTATTTAATCCATTGAGTGGGAAGGAGGATGGCACAGAAAACAAGCAGCGTAAAAGTTTTAAACTATCACTTTATGACAATCCCTCCTCAAATATAAGGCATTTTCTGGCATCATTCAGAGAGGAGCAGCGTTTTTCCTTGATAAGATTTGCTTCCTGACATCGCAATAAAATAGCAGAAATTGTTGGTTACCTGGGCTTTAAATGGTTTTCTCCTGCGAATCCCTTATTTTTAAAATCCGTTTACACTAGGCGACTGGCGACACTAAATGGCCGCTGGTCGCCATTGTTTAATGGTCTGTTTACACAGTCAGATGACCACTGAACAATCAGTGATCGGTCATTCAGTGCCTATAGGCTGCCATTGTTCTCGGCAGCTCAAATTCTGTTTACACAGGACGATGCGCTGCCGAGAATGATGATTTTTTGGGTAAACCTAAAGATCTTTTCACCCTACAAATGAGCATTATCCTCATTCATCGGGTGAACGACAGCCTGTTTAGATTTCACGATTATTGTGAAACAAGTGTTTTTAGGGATGCTCATTTACAATAATCATGAAGTACAAATGCTCCTTTAGAGTAGTCCTTAATCTGATCACTTTCTGGGACCCCAAATGATCTGTTTTAAATGCAGAATCCCAAAATTTCTGCACTAAAAATGAACACATTAAACAAAATGTAGCTTTGCACCAAAAAGGGAAAAAGCATAAAAAATGCAGCAAAACGCAACAGCGTAGATAAGATTACTTTTGCGTATTTTGGTGGGAACAGGGTCTAATAGTCTTTAAAACTTCTCTTCTATTGCTCTGATAACATGTAATAACAAGTCCAAGCTTTTGTCACACTCCACCAAAAAGCCAGACGGCACACGGCGAGATGGATGGAAAGGGGAGCGCTGCCACTAAAGAAAGGTTAGAGGAGCAACCCCTGAAACTTGCGCTGCACAACCCTGAGCTCCCTGATGTCCCTACTCAGGTTCTTTCACCTCATGCGTTGATCGTGTTCCTATCTCTGTCTTGCCCTAAGCAGAGAAGATCCAACCAGTGCAGACATGAGTGGAGCCAAACGCTGCGATCTTCTGACCCCTGAAATAGAGGAGACCTCTCTCTGCCATGGTGCCCCCCCATGACAGCTTTAGGGAGCACAGAGTAAACGCTACATAGGGTGAAAAACAACAAAGGTCCATCAAGTTCAACATTTTTCAATCAATCATAGAAGACTTCAATTTGCGGTACCCAAGTGGCAATCAAAAATATAGAGAATCAGGCTCACATCCGGGCAAGTTCAAACATATACTAAAGAAGGGCAAAGGCCAGGGGTGGGAGCAGAAAATTAGGATAGGTCAGAAACAAGTCATGACAAAAGGAACAATAGCCGCATTCTGAAACGGGTCATTTTTGCTCAGCCCCAGAACAATGAGAGGGAGTCCCTCATATATTCCAGGGAGTTGACCACTGGTAAAGCCCCCATACACATTAGATAAAAGTCGGGCAGAACAGCTAATTTCAGTGAGACCTGCCGACAATCTGATGTTTTTGGAAACTGATGATATCGGGAGAGACAATGATCGAGCAGTTGAAATTTCAGTTTTCAATACTTATGTTTTCCTTGTTGGAAACACATGAACGCTCAACTTTAGATGTATAATATAGTTAGCACCATTGGCTCTAAAGAGGCTCGAAGAGCACACAGTGGTAGGAGCGCATCAGGAGCAGAGCGGAAGGAATAGTGGCAGCTGGGGAGACAATAGCTCTAGAATATAGCATTTTCCAAATGCTTTTTCAATCAATTATGCCTCCAGTATGCAGCAATTTGGTCAAAATCTTAACTTGTCTGCTCTCATAACTTGAATATTATCTAGAGCATGTTAATAGAATAGGAAGGAAAATAAAAGTTGTTTGCAGCCGACATTGTTTTGTATATAGCAACTTTAAGTTCTTTTTCTCACGGTTTCATCATTTATTTTGGCCTAGATGCACTGTGAGTGACGGCTCAGCCACCCTATGGGATCTGGAGTGTGCTGGACTGTCAGTGTTGTGGGTGACAGTCCAGTCATACAATCTGATGCTGGGGCGTGCTGGGCTGTCAGCAGTTTGATTGACAGCCCTGCTTTTCTCAATCTGGTTCATCCTTCAGTAGTTTCCCCAGGTGCTTCCCGTCCTTAGTGATTTTGCTGGCTATTTAGCTGTCTAGCTGTGAGCAGTCGAGTGTCAGCTGTAGCTTATCTTAGTTTGGTGTGTGTGCTTAGCATTGTGTCTGTTTCTCTGATCTTGTTGTCGGACCAAGGATTTGTCGTGACTATTCGTGTGGATTATCCCTTCTGCTTTTGATGCTCTCTGACTTCAGGTACCTGACCCCGGACTTGGCCTTTGACTTTCCCTTTGTCTGACTTCCTTGTCTTGACGTACTCTCCTGACATTTGAACCCAGCCTGTTACCTGACCACTGCTTTGTCTTGCTCCTCTGTATTATGTGCCCTGCTGGTATCTGACCTTGGATCTACTGACTACCGTCTCACAACGTGTCCGTGTGTAGTGACTCAGCGTCACACTTTTTTCTGGAAAGTATGGTGATGCAGAAGTTTTCCCTATTACAACCTTGTGCAGTAACTGCTCAAATGTGATCACTTTCACTGCCAACCATGCACCAGATGTAGCTCCCCCTTCAGGCAGAAAAGAGGAACAGCCACCCATATACTTCCTGAGCTGTATAATAAAGTTCTGTTTTACTGTGGATTCACTGTTTAATTCCTAATGCTAAAACTTATAAAAGGACGTAGTTTTTCTAGATAATTAATTTGATGACTTTTTAGGTCTAAGATGTTGCCAATTAATCATTAACAATATTGTGTAATGTTCTTTCACTTATAACCAGTGGCCTGTTCTTATGTTCTGATGTGTATTACGTTGTTACTAGGGAGGTTCACTTTCTGTTATCATCATGTGGGATGAAAACATATGTAGTTACCATACAGGACAATGCATCGGGAAAGGGCGTAGACGTTGCATTTATTCTAAGTGAAAACTGTCAATCATGAAATGTAGAAATCAGGTAGGATACACCCAGGATCCAGAATATAAAGAGAATTTATCATCTCTGCAGTTTGGTACTTCTTACAACATTGTGCAACAAAGAAATCAGCAGAGAGAGCAGTAATTGTTGGTATTGGCTGGGTGACTTACATGTCATGAAGTATTGAATACTATTGGTGTGGGATTAGGCATGTCAACTCAAATGCCCATTGTGGATTCCAGACGTGCGTTCCAATGGAAAATCTCCATATTGACAGTCTTGACCAACAGCTTTTGCTCCCGACTTCCCTACTTATATGATCGATCACCCCAAACGTTAATGGAGAGATATGAAGTGCTGCCCCAGTCTCCCTAAAGAGAAAAACTCCGGAAGCAAAGTATCAAAATGTTGACATTTAAATGCCCGAAAAGAGTCTTCTAGAGTCTCTGGGCTAGGACACTAAATAGTAACCAAACTTTTTTATCACTTAATTATTGATCAGTCTTTTCAAATTCTGAATCTTTGTAATATGCTCCATTACTTTTTATCAAACTCCATGCTGAAAGGGCTATGCAACCTTAGGTCACCTCAGGTGCTTAGGTCATGTACTTAGAGAGAACTTGTCTAATCCAGAGGTTCTGTTTACCTGCAGATAATTTACAGGTAGGACATACTGTGTGAGGCTGAGAAGCTAGATGGGCATCATCATGTCTCAATGCATTTCCAGACATAACTGCAAAACATGAATTCTTGCTGCTGGAGCATCACTTTGGGGTCATAAAAGGACCAACTGGCTTATCTTTTAAATGGCTACACAGATATATTAATGTTTTTTGGGGAAGGTTTAAGTTTCTGATATATTACCTTTAAATTTAGTTTAGTCGACTTACCAGAGCAGTGGCTAAAGGGAGAATATAAAATTACGTTCTCCCTGTAGCCTCTCGCTTCTGGTCATCAGGACGGTGCAGGGAGTTGTTACAGCCACCACTCACTAAACAGCTATATCATTCTCTGGCAAATTGATTGACAGTCAGTTCTGCAGTGTATGTGTGCAGCATATATGTGCAGAGCTAGCTGTCAATCAAAGTTCTGGGGAGTGATTATATTGCACTCACTATGCAGTAAGCAGTGACTGTAATCGTTCTCTGCACCTGGAAGCGAGCGGCAGCAGGAAAATATACCTTCATTTTCTCCTAGCTACTGCTCCAGTAAGCCTGCTACACAGGATATAAATGTTATTTTTTTAGGGATTACCACTATATTTGCAGATATATGGCGTTTCTGAACATGACGGTACTCTTTAACTATATGATAAAGGCAGCTGAAACAGACTTTTCAGCATGGAGATGGAGAGAAAAAGAAGCCAGATCAAGCAGTTGAGTATATTACAAAGGTAATAAGTTTGCAAAAGACTGATCAAAATGTAAAAAAAATGTTTAGTTACTGTTTAAATATATGATGAACCTTAAAATCTGTCATATAAAAGCGACTTTAGATAATAGAGTGCTCTTCTGTTAGAGGTGGTTATTTTGAGCAGTTTCAAAGGAGTCCCTTGATGACAACCCATGTTACGGCAAATGGATGGTGGACTTGAACGGTTAGTTTGTAATATTACATTTTTCATGTCGTAGTCAAAAGTACTGTGATTGTAGCAATTAAGAATTGGACAATGAAGTTTTGATGATGGCAAAGATAGGTAGAAATGCTGAACCTGAGCAACAAATCTTAATGTCTATTGGCAACTTTAGATTCTACGAGGGAAACGACACTGTCCCATCACAATCGGATTGAACTCGTACATTTTAATAGACATTTGTGTTCTATGGATAGGACATCACACGGCTGAGATTCATACACTAGAATAATTCTCAAAGTATATTGAGGACTCTAGGAAGGCTTTATGACCCCATCTACTGGTCATAAATTATACTGCAGGAAATTATATGCTTTTTCCCATGGCAACAAAAAACTGTAAATTAGGGCATACACTGCACGTGAAACAAGGCAGCAGGAGTTATTTGGTTACAAAGTAGTTCTCTGACAACCTGATCAGTTGGACTCGAGGGAGAACAGTTGTCTGTAGTCGAAAAAGGTAAGTAACACATTTTCTTCATTTTACTAGCCTTACAGAAATGATCATCACTGTCCCCATTGGGGCTCACAATCTAGATTCCCTATCAGTATGTGGAATGTGGGAGGAAACCGGAGGAAATCTACGCAAACACGGGGAGAACATACAAACTCCTTGCAGATGTTGTCCTTGGTCAGATTTGTACCCAGGACTACAGCGCTGCAAAGCTACTGTGCTAAACACTGAGCCACAGTACAGGGCTAACCAGTGAGCCACCATAAAGTGCTAACCAATGAGCCACCGTATACTGCTAACCACTGAGCTACCGTACAGTGCTAACCACTGAGCCACCATACAGTGATAAATGAGGCACCATACAGTACTAACCACTGAGCCACCATACAGTGATAATTGAGGCACCATACAGTTCTAACCACTGAGCCACCGTACAGTGCTAACCACTGAGCTACCATACAGTGCTAACCACTGATCCACCATACAGTGCTAACCACTGAGCCAAACAGTGTTAACCACTGAACCACCGTGCTGCGGAACCAAATTACACATGGTTTAGCTAAGTTCATGTGGCCACGTGTTCTGTCAATGTGCTGTCCATGTGCCAAACAGAACGCAAACAAATAAATTGTTGCCTACGTGGTAGTGTACATTGATTGGGTTTCATTTGGAGAAAAATCACAACATTCACTAGTCTGTCCTGTTTTGCCAACCATTAATTTCAGGCGGCGTTTGCACCAGTCTGATATGCAGAGGAGCATATAGAGCACACACAATCATTTTTTTTGTAATCTAAGGTTAAGCTCCCAAGATGAGTTTTTTGAAGATACGTATTTTAGCTGCCCCAAAAATGCAGCGCCTTACAGTTCCAGCCAAGTGGATGGGATTCATAGAAATCTACTGCCCACTGTGCTTTTTTATGCAGCATATACTAACTTGCTGTACGCTTACAAAATCTGCAACATGTTAGTTTCTCTTGCGGGTACGTGGATGTTTATGTGCGGATTTTCCTTATTGCATCAGATGCCAAAAATCTGTTGGTAAAAAATTGCATGTAATCGGCACATGACTTTATCAATAAAGTTTTATCCTAGCCAAATACCAGTAAGTAGCAAAAACAAAGCAAGTTTATTTCAATCTATTCTATCTTTATTTAAAACATGACATACCAACAAAAGACCCAAACGCAGCAAAATTGCATGTAAAAAGACTAAACTTATAAGTGCACAAAATCTGCAGCATCAAAAAGTCATTGTGAGAACCTAGCCTAAAGAGCAGAGGCGGCTTGCCATGGCATCCTCGAGTTTGCAGACAGACTACATTTTATTCAATTTTCTTTCAAACAGTGCAGGAAGGAAAGAAAATGTTATCTGCTCTAAAAATAAAGCCTAAAACAATAATGCACTTTGCCTGTATACATATATTGAAGAATTTGCTTGGTGCACAATGTGAATTTTCCATTAAATTAACCAATTTCCCACTGTCTCACAAAGAGACATTTTCCAATATCCATGTAATATCTTCAGACCAAGCCAACAGACTGTTGTTGCTTAGAAACATTAATTTATGATTATTAGTTAACTACACACAGACCTCATATACTGCGATGTATCCCACCTACGCAATCATCTGTAACCGAAGCATCCTGGACTCCAGACCAGGGTATAAAAGTGCTGTGCTCCATCGCCGCAGCCAAACTAGAACGTGCTTATAGTTCGGAAAAACATTAGTCAGGAAGATGAGACAATTCTACGCAGTTTCTAATCTTGAAAATGTCTTCATCTATGAACCTCTTCCTCTACGTCCCCCCCTCCGTCTTTACATCTGTTAGCCAGACATCTGGCGCACATTGATTTCAGCACCACTTGCGCTCTCTTGTCCTTAGTTACTACTTTTTATTTGTGAGTTGAATCGTGTGAAAAATCAAGCCAAGGTCTTGGTCTTTTTTATGCCTCTTCCCTTTCCCACCAACCCCACTATGCTCGTCTAGGAGCCTGATGTGTAAAGACCTTGTATAAATCGTGGCACACAACTGTGTGCAAGCCTTGTGTGATGACACAGCATTTTATGTTAAATAACCAGACATCTATTTTCAGCAAGCCAGGAGAAATAGACTGTTATCTATATGTAAACTTTTGAATTTACATGTTTCTCTCTTGTTGGTCAAGAGTCTGAAATGTTTACTCTTCTTGTAGGTTAAATTTATAATTCAAAATGAATGAATGTCTAATGTTTGCATCTGATATCAGCTCCTATGACTTATTATCTGCTATCTTTGTAGACTGTGATACAAGGTCATTGAACAATGATGTTTGCTAATATGCAGTGGGGAAAAAAAGTATTTAGTCAGCCACCAATTGTGCAAGTTCTCCAACTTAAAAAGATGAGAGAGGCCTGTAATTGACATCATAGGTAAACCACAACTATGAGAGTCATAATGAGAAAGCAAATCCATAAAATCACCTTGTCTGATTTGGCAAGATTTATTTTGCAAATTATGGTGGAAAATAAGTATTTGGTCATTAACAAAAGTTCATCTCAATATTTTGTTATATATCCTTTGTTGGCAATGACAGAGGTCAAACGTTTTCTGTAAGTCTTCACAAGATTGCCACACACTGTTGGTGGTATGTTGGCCCATTCCTCCATGCATATCTCCTCTAGAGCAGTGATGTTTTGGGCTTGTCACTGGGCAACACGGACTTTCAAATCCCTCCAAAGGTTTTCTATGGGGTTGAGATGTGGAGATTGGCTAGGCCACTCCAGGACCTTCATATGGTTCTTGCGAAGCCACTCCTTTGTTGACCTGGCGGTGTGCTTGAAAGACCCATCCATGTTTCATCTTCAATGCCCTTGCTGATGGAAGGAGGCTTGCACTCAAAATCTCATGATACACTGCCCCAAAGCATGAAGTTGCCACCCCCATGCTTCACAGTAGGTATGGTGTTCTTTGAATGCAACTCAGCATTCTGTCTCCTTCAAACATGACGAGTTTTGTTTCTACCAAACACTTCTACTTTGGTTTCATCAGACCATATGACATTCTCCCAATACTCTTCTGGATAATACAAATGCTCTTTAGCAAACTTCAGACGGGCCCGGACATGTACTGGCTAGCAGGGGGGCACGTCTGGCACTGCAGGATTTGAGTCCTGGGCAGCGTAGTGTGTTACTGATGGTAGCCTTTGTTATGGTGGTC
>VIAB01000168.1:84724-100391 GCA_009801035.1 Oophaga pumilio
GAAAAAGTGAAGCAGTAGACTTTGTAAAAATTAATAATTGTGTCCTTCTCAAAACTTTTGGCCATGACTGTAGAGTCCTGTGAACACATTACGCTGCTTCCCAGCCTTTCATGAATTGCAGACAAGGCACTTCCTCTCTCCTAATGCCTGACTTGCGCAGTTTTGCCTTGAAAGCCCATTAATCCAGCATGTCAATAAAAAACATAAAATGCCTCTCTGATTGATCATTATTGCTTACATAAAAATAATTATTCAGTGCCATTAACCAATCCAGAGGTGGTAGAAAAGGCTGAAGTCCACGGGAAGAATTTAATAGAAATAAATATACCAAGCAGGCTTTAATGCCTGAAGTAAGAGTGGTTAAAAGAAGTATGAAGTTACCTGCAACTAAGCTCCAGAGCTACTGGAGTCTTTGCTCAATCCTATGACCTACATATTAACAAATGGAAACTGCAAGGCCAAATCAATAGACGTCAGGTTACATTAGTTATTATCAATGGATGTAGAAATTATCCTTTCGAAGGATACAGTTAATATAAGTTTAAGTAAAAAAAAAAAGAAAACCAAACCCTGAATTGGCTCCATGTCTTATGCCAACTTTCTGTGCCATAATATGAGCACCAATGTTATGGCTACTTGACACAGCCAAGTCATATTACCATCCACTGTTGTGTGTAGCTTGTCACATGGAGAATGCGAAGCAGAAACATTCATATTTAGCAATTACGGTATTACTTGTCCTCTATTATTATCTTGTTATCATAGTCTTTTAAGAGGCCTATACCATCTTTTTTTTTCTTTTTGACATTGATGTATTTATAAATTTTGGGGGGGATTTATTTTAATGTCACTGATAATTTGTGTCTCTGTGGATAACTTTGCTAGCTTGATTTCTTTTTTGCATTTCTTATTTAGTTCTTTATACTCCTGAAATGGTATTTCTGTATTCTCGGCCTTTAGGATTTTGAACGCCCTTTGTTTTAGTCTGATTAAACTTTGTAGTTTCTTATTTATCCATATTTTTAATTAGTTATTTAGAGCACAGGCGCCGGCTGATGAATACTCCCATCAGCAGCCGCCTGCTCTCACTGTTATTAGCAGCAGCAGGTGTAGGCTGATGGGAGCAGTAGTCCCATCAGCCGACACCAGTGACCAGAGGTAAACCTCCGATTTTACCTCTGATCACAGCTGCAGGCTCATTTGACAGCGTCTGAACCACAGCTGTCTGACCGGCAGTAATGATTTTACCGCCGATCAGAAGCAATGTTTGCAGTGCTGTCATGCACATGACAACACAACAAACACCTGGTGTTCGGGGGGGGCGAACTAGTCACATTGACTAGTCTCATTGATTGCAGGAAGACCAGGAGCCAATGAAGAGAGCTACAATCAGCACTCGGCACCTGGAAACAGCTCTAATTGTACTGTTTTTCTAGGCACCATTACATGTCACACTGATGACAAATGGATGTCATCCGTGTATCATCACTGTGCAGATGTGTAGCACGCATTTTGTATGTGCTACATGGCAATAAAGAACATGTCTGAGGGTTTTTCACGGACACACATGGTCTGTGTGAAAAACCTGACATGTGTATATATACACCTGTACTTTGTATCTCCCCCACCTCATTGTAGATTGTAAGCTCTCACGAGCAGGGGCGGCTTATTTTGCTTTAATTATTGTATTAACGTTGTTACTTATGACTTGTGTTCTGAAACTGTTAAACTGTAAAGCACTGTGGAATATGATGGCGCTATATAAATAAAGATTATTATTATTATGTGTGTACCACCATTTAACACTTTGCATGTGATTATACCTGTATTTGCGATCCTTCAAAAACGGATGTCATACAGACATAAAAAACGGACATGTGAAGAAGACCTTAGAAGTACTTGTTCACAATTAGCTTAATTGTACTATTTCCTAAAATTGGGCTATTTTAAAAGGATAGATTCTATAAGTAACAACAGTTAAACTGTGGATAGGGCACATTTCTACCTTTAGCTTTTTCAATTAACAATGAAATGAAAATAATTACCTATGAGTAGGGACTAATAAGTAAAGCTATTCTGAAGGTCAATAAAGATGGTGGAAAGGGCAACCAAACATGGAAATAAGAAACATGATTTAATTAGAAGATAGGTGTGGACAAGTAGAGGATAAAATCAAGCACATAAAGCTGCAAATAGAGATTAGATTTTTGTTGGTGGATCCATAAATTAAAGTCACCATATTAGTTTCCATGGTTTATGGCAATCCCTTGACAATTCAGGAGTGATTATGTCTGGCATAAAACAAATACATTTCACTGTTTGAATTTTAGCTTATACTAAAAGTTATACTAAAGTTGAACAAATCTGCCAAAATTCAATTCACCAGATTCACTTAAATTTGCCTGGGAAATTCTATTCCTGTCGAATGTGTTGAAAGCAAATGGAATTCACATTTATTATGCTCCAAAGTCTCTCCAAACCTCAGGGCATAATAAACAAAGGGATTAAAAAATTAAAAATGTTAAACTCACAATCTCTCCTGCCATCGCATCTCCCAGCCAGATCCTCCGCTAGCTTGCTACCTCCTTCCAACTCCAATCTTCTCTTCTGTCTTCTTCTGTCTTTGGTGCCTCCATCGGGCCACAATGTCATGATGTTACTTGAGGCTTAGTCAGTGTTCCAACATAAGGACAGAAGAGAAAACTGGAGCTACTGGGAAAAGTAAGCCTGCAGAGCACTGGGTGGGGAGCTAGCTTTTTTAATATTTTTTATTGAATCGTAAAAAAAATGGATTTTGCTAATCTGAATTTTTTTTTAATTATGAGCAATTCCATTTATATTTGCTCATCTCTAAACAATACTAATACTAATATCAATGATACAATAGCATGCTACTTTTAGTTACTACTCTTTATTCATTTTATTTATCCTGATATCTGGGGAAATAAATTAATAACTATTCAGTGTACATTTCTGCTTCATATAGGCCCTGTATGATTAATGTCTTGCCTACAGGAATGACTTTGCAGTGTCAGTTTTTCCAAGAAACTGACACTCCGTGACTTTTCTTTCTTTGTGCTGCAGGTTCAATGTTAAGGAGTGTATGTGTGCATGTATGTGTATGTATAAATATAGAGAGACAGAGAGAAAAGAAAGTGAGTTGCACCAGTCTTGCAAAATGTGAGTGAGTTCCTCTAAATCCACTGGTAAATCGATAATGATAAAATATAGGAGAAAGAGGGGTCGCACTCCAAACATAGCAAAAAAACGTGAAAAAATGTATTCCATGCAAAGGTGCTCAACATTTCAGCTCAAGTTTCTCAACTGATTTTTTTCAAGTTTGTTTGCTATGTTTGGAATGTGAGTACCTCTCTTCTCTCTCCTACATACAGGTGCTTCTCACAAAATTAGAATATCATCAAAAAAGTTAATTTATTTCAATTTTTCAAGAATGGAAGAAGAATAGGCAAAACACGTAATTGTGATTGTGCATTTGTATGACAGTGTGCTTTTATATACCGTATGTATTTGTGTATAAGCCGAGATTTTCAGCCCATTTTTTAGGGCTGAAAGTCCCCCTCTCGGCTTATACGCGAGTCAATAAGTTTTCCCAGTTTTTTGTGGCAAAATTAGGGGGGTTGGCTTATACACGGGTCGGCTTATACATGAGTATATACGGTATTACACGAGCATATTTCTACAATAGCTTTGTGACCATTGAATATAAGAGGCACTGAGCCATGTTGGTCTACAATCCTTGCTGCTAGTCTCTTTCTGTATTGTCATGTATGTCTGAGACTTCATTTACTAGTGAATATTTGCTAAGTGTATGCATATGTAATGCAATTTGCATTTTTTGAGTTATTCTTGAATATATATATATACATTTACTAAAGCACTTTAATATGGCTATTTATTATTAGAGGCACTAAGCCTACTCTTTTGCATTGCTTTGTTATTTAGTCTTACCTTTTCTATTGCTGGGTACCTAAGAGACTCATTCTATTCTGTGCATGCTGTCATGTGTATAATTTTATCTTACATACTTTACTATCAAGAAGTCTTTCTTATTGATGTAGAAATTAATAACTCTGCGTCTCGTGTTGTCATGAGGCACCTGTGTTTTTATCTATTTTTTTGTGTACTGCGGTAAACTTTTGAATAAGTAAAAATAATTTTTTTTTAAATATATGCAACTCCTTTTTCCGAATTCTTTTGAAATTGGATTTTGTGTTAATAAAACGTGTAATTGCAATAATTTTCTGGGAGAAATACTTCATTTTCCGGAACAATAGAAAGGGTGCCAACACTTTCGGCCATGACTGTGTGTGTATGTATATATATATCAACACATGCAGGTCAAAGACAATAATTAATTGCAGGCTATGCAGTATAATTATTGGTTATGAAGAAATGATATGGATGTATTGGTATAAGTTATAAAAAAAAACTTGCTGTGAAATAGTAATTGCAGATCATAATGGTATTACTCAAAGAGCATAAAGTTACTTTAAGGTCAGCTGTGAAAGTCTTCATGCCGTCAGTCAGTGCAGATCTGTTAGTTTTACTGCTGTCAGGAGCATCTGTCCTTGTACATCATATCACCAGTGATGCAAGTTTTGTAATATCACTGTGAGGGTAAACGTAAACCTCGAATAGTAATAAATGCACAATAAAATCCTTTTTACTTGCATGAAACAAAACAGCCAAAAGCTTTTATTACAATCTATTCTACTATTTCTAAGCACTCTTTTTCGATGATTACTTTGTATCTCCGTTCATACTGCACCCACACACACAAATGATACATCATTTGAAAGTTAAACTTGCCCCCTTCAGCAAGAAAATAGCCAAACAAACCACACATCCACAATTTGAGCACAAAATACAGTTTAAACAATAATTTTCATAAACCTGCAGTAACTAAAAATGACCTGCAGGTGGCACCACACTACCCCAAAGCACACTACCACAAAGCTGCTTACAGGCATCACAAACAAATCCAAACATTTGCCCTGGGTGCTTTCCAGCTTGCTGAACTGCTTGCCCAGCCTATTTCAGTCAAATTGGAGGATTGCACACTTCACTGCAGGTGAGTCACATATGCAAACATATTTGTTAACATGCACTGCCTATTGAATTGGACGCTCCATTCATAATCCACCCACACACACAAATGATACACCTTTTTAAAGGTCAAATGACCTGCAGGTGGCAGCACACTACCCCAAAGCACACTACCACAAAGCTGCTTACAGACATCACAAACAAATCCGAACATTTGCCTTGGGGTCTTTCCAGCTTGCCCAAGTGCATACAGTTTAAATATTCATTTTCATAAACCAGCAGAAAGAAACAATGACCTGCAAGTGGCACCTCAACCACACAATCACAAAGAAGCTTACAAACATCACAAACAAATCCAAACATTTGCCTTGGGGTTCAAAAATATACATGTTTGTGTAAGTGATACTTACAATCAAAAAGTCATTGAGACTGACATTATCACACCCAATGTTGTGTTTAAGGAGGTTTTATAACACCGATATTTTATTTTGCTAATACATTTTTTGGCCTGTACTTATCAAACCAACTTTTTGTATTACCAATCTACATATATAAATACCTGTCTGTGTTCATCATCTCATTAAATACATTTACATTTGACCAGCTTGCTTTTTCTGAAATTGCCTGCGCCATCGACCACCAATGTGCGAAAATTTTGCATGGGCCAACTAGTAACACTGTAATATAAAACACACAAAGAGCTGAAAGCTGGGGGCATAAGAGAGGCCAAATGTATCAGATGCTTTCTTACACTGACCTCTCTGGCCAAACAGTGTTATTACATGAGCGACGGCTTGTGTAACTTATGATATTAGGCCAACATAAATCAAAGTGTGAGCCAGTAACAGGCATCAGCTGATTAGAGTACTACTCTCATCATCCCAGTGAGAACAGGCGTACGATGATGAGAGTATTCATCAGCTAGCGCCTGTGCACTAAAAAAATAAATAAATAAAAAGGCATGAAGTTTCCTCTATTTTTGACAACAAGCTCAGGCAAAACCGATAGTTGTGGGCTGCGGCCCACAGCTGTCAGCATTATCTTGGCTGGTTATCAATTTCCAAAAACAGCTTGTGTTCCCCCTCATTTTTGAAAAACTGGCAAGCTACCTGTTTCTTGTTACCCTTATGAAAAGGAAAAGTTTTGGCTAAAGCAACATTTTTGAGGGAAAATGTAGTTTTTCATTTTCACGGCTGAACATTATAAATTTCTGTAAAGCACCTGCAGGTTCAAGGTGCTCACCATACCTCAAGATAAATTCCTTGTAGGATGTAGTTTCCACAATCGGGTCAATTGTGGGGAAGTTTCCACTGTTTAGGCACATCATGGGCTTTCCAAATGCGACATGGCATCTGCTATCTATTCCAGCCACTTTTGGGTACCAAAAGTTGAATGGTGCTCCTTCTCTTTCGAGTCCTGCCGTGAACCAAACAGAAATTTTGCACCTAGGGTACTGTTATACTCAGGAGAAACTGCACAACAAATTGTATGGTCTATTTTCTCCACTAACCTTTTTGAAAATGCAAAATTTGAGGCTAAAAAAAGTTTTTTTAAATGCTTATGTGAAGTAAACAAGTGGTACATGTTATTTATTAAGTATTTTGTGTGATATAACTATCTGGTTTAAGGGCATAACAATTCAAAGTTAAAAAATTGCTAAATTTTCAAATTTGTTGTCAAATTTTCAATATTTACATAAAAAAACGATTCATATTGACCAAAATTTACAACTAACATGAAGTACATTGTGTCACGAAAAAATATTCTCAGAATCACTGGGATTCGTTTCAGAGTAGTTACCACATAAAGTGACAGTGGTCAGAATTTAGAAAATTGGCCTGGTCAGGAAGATGAAAAAAGGTTGGGAGGTGAATGGGTTAACATGTTTCCGAAATCAGTAAATTGTTTTATGTCAGAAATAAAATGTTAACTGTTATCATTAAACTAGTATTGCGAGATTCTGTAAATCTAAAAAAAGTTTTAAAAAAATTAGAAGAAAAAAAAAAGAAGCTTCACTTATCTCCCTTTTTTTACTCTGTGATCCACTGCTGACCGACATCGGTATTTGGTTTACAGGTTCATGTGATGTGATGTCATTATGTCACAAGTCAATGGGAGCCAATCTCATACTGCACGTTCTTGTCATCATAGTTGATACCATTAGATAGACATGCACTATCATATTGCAATGCTCACTTTCCTGAGTCAGCAGAGGTCACGTCAAGTCACGTCAAGTCTCCAGCCCTGAATATTTCACTAATTGGCAAAATTGACCTTTGAGGCACCAGACATCACTGTGGCGTCATTTCGAAATAATTTTAACATATATTCCACCATGTGTTGCTTGTGTCTTCGTGTCTGGTGACTTTTTCTCTGACACCCTAACCTACAATCCCCAGAGATATTTTTAACCAAAACACCTTTTCTTGGATGATTTTTGGGATCCAAAAATAGGAGACAGCAGAATAAAGCCTGGAAAAAAATGAGTTGAATGCTTTCTTTTAAAAAACAAAACAAAAAAACATTTAGAGTATTTCATAAAGGTCAAAGTGAACCTGACAGCTAATTTATGGTGCATAAAGCAGTCACTGGCTCCATCATTTCAGGCAGGTATGATTTATTTTAAATGCTGCAGCATTTCAGAAAAAAACTTATGGTACATGTAACATCCGTCCAGGGAATACGCAGCTCTGGTGACTTGTTTGTAAATGGAATGATCTGTTAATGAAGGGAAGCAATGTGGGGTGAAGTCGACCTCTTGGACTAGTCAGCCCTTGATCCCCTGCCAGATGTTAAGTGTATGTTTAAACCATTCAACCCCGAGCCTGTTTTCACCTTCATGGCCAGGCCAAATTTTACAATTCTGACCACTGTCACTTGATAAGGTAATAACTCTGGAAGGCTTCAACAGATTCCACTGACTCTGAGATTGTTTTTTTTTTTTTGTGTACTTCATGAGAGTGGTAACATTTCTTCTATATGACTTGCGTTTATTTGTGAAAAAATTGGAAATTTGGTGAAAATTTAGCAATTTTCAAACCTTTTATTTTCTGCCTTTAAAGTTATATCTCACAAAATAGTTAACATTTCCCACATGTCTACTTTACATCAGCACACATTTTGAAACATAATATTTTTGTTAGGAAGTTAGAAGGGTTAAAAGTTGACCGTCGATTTCTCATTGTTCCAACAAAATTTACTAAACCATTTTTTTAGGGACCACCTCACATTTGAAGTCACTTTGAGGATTCTATATAACAGAAAATACCCAAAAGTGACACTATTCTAAAAACTGCACCCCGCTAGGTGCTCAACACCACATTCAAGAAGTTTAATAACCCTTCAGGTGGTTCACAGGAATTTTTGCAATGTGGAAGGAAAAAATGAACATTTAACTTTTTTTTAAAAAAAAAATAATAATTTAGATCCAATTGTCTTTATTTTCACAAGGGTAACAGGAGAAAATCGATCCCAAAATTTGTTGAGCAATTTCTCCTGAGCATGCTGATACCCCATATATGGGGGAAATTTAAGCTTCTGTCCTCGGATGACACCAGATCTCTGGTGAAACATGTGTTGTGTTAATAGCAACAATATTAGAGAGCGGTTGGTAGCTGCCGCACCAAGCTAATATTAATCAAAATTCACTAGTGTGGGATATAGGGAATTACTACATTGTGGGAATAGCAGAAAAGGGGTTATATCCCAATGTACCCCTATGCACATTGGCTGTCGTATTTAATAGTTCACTAAAAGTACATTTTTAACCGTCTTCAGTTAGGGATCAGTTGCCTTCATTGGCAAATCGTAATCAAGGTAAAAATGTAGGCGCAATACAGAGGAAGGAGTTCCTTTGTTAATATGACCTTTCCATTTCATATGTAGGGCTCTTCTGACACTCGGCTGCAAGCCAATACCTTTGTAGTTTATCACCTGCTTTATTTAATGCACCTACATGCATATATATATATATATGATGCCTTTTTTGAGACTTGGAGTAATGTGTATTAATTGCAACTGAGTCCAAATATTCTGTAGACTGTGAGCCCTTGCGGGCAGGGTCCTCTCTCCCTCTGTACTTATGTGTGTCTTGTATTGCTCACGTTTATTGTACTTGTCTATATTTGCCCCTTTTCACATGTAAAGAGCCATGGAATAATTGGCGCTATATGAATGTATAATAATAATAATAATAAACATGATTGGAGGTAGTTTGCTTCGTGGTATGAGTTTAATAAATCGGGCCAGATAAATGTGATATTTACCTTGATCTCATGCCCAGTACATATCCTCAAAGAAGATAACGGATCTGGCTGGTTGCAAGATTTACACTGTATGCACTTTGACCAGCATATAGGCAATCTGTGACTTAGAACAATTGAATGCATAGTTCCAAAAAACAGGCTACTTTTTGGTGTTACGTTAATTGTTGGCACATGTGCACTTTATTATCTGTCTAGTTTGTGATTTTTTTTTCACTGTACAACGTTTTTAATTAATATGTATTAAAAGTTATATTTTAAGTTTCCAGGTCGCTACTATCAACTTTCCTTTTACAAGTGTGCGTACAGAGATGGCTGTCAGTCACTGATAGGACAGCCCCATGACCAAAAATACCAGAAGGAGCAAAAGGATTAAGTGATGAAAACACAAGTTATACTGAATATTGTCTCATAAAACTATATATTATTCTGCTCAGCTCGTTCTGCTCTATAACATGGGGCCTGCAGATTAGGCTTCATATTCCTGGTGACAGGTTCCGTTTAAGGGGTTTTATTGCACTCTATAGTTCCAGATCCAAAAGAGAGCATGATGATTACACCAGAAGACACGTGGTCCAGGGTGCTTTACTCTTGAAGAAGACCAGTGAGTTGTGCGCATCTTTAAAGGAATATCTGCTGCCAGTGTTACGTTATAGGGCAGCTACTCTTGTACTCTTGGTACTTGCCAGATTTGTTCTTTCCTTGTGCTGAAAAGATAGTTTGCATAGTAAAAATCTTATGCATGAACCTTTCCGTTTGCAAACATAGTACTGCAATATTATTTATTTATTTAATAATGCAGTATATTATGATTATTATTATCTTTAGTAGTAGTTCATATTATTTGTCAATTTGTATCTAAAGCCATAACACCACTCCAGGTAACATCTTTTTTTTCCTATTATCTTTTAAACAATTGCTGTAAAAGCCATTGGTCAGATATTAGCAATTTAAATGCGGCTAGAGCATTCATCTCTAAAATAGCCAATGCAACAATTCTCCTACAACCGCGCCAAATGTTCCCGACAGATTCACTCATCACGTTTATAAGTCAATGTGCTCCTCATCCATCCTCTTCTTTTTTGGTGATTAATATATAGTTGCTTCTTTCCCGTGCTTTCTTTATTTTAAGGACAGGGGAAGGGGGGAGGACTGATTTCAATTATCTTATTAAAAAAATCCTAACAGTCCTTGATGTATTATGTGAATTGAAAGACAATTATTACTACTGCAGATTGCTAAACACATTTTCTAAAAAGCTTTTCATGTACATTAAATGATTTGATTTGTGATAAACTGGTATAATACAGGGGAGAAATTACACTGAATAAAAAGGATAAAATAATTTTAGCATGCGGAGAGAACCTAAGGCGTTATATCATTTCATTCAGGCTAACACTTGATTTTTTTTTTGTTCTTCAGAGCCCAGATTTTATCAGGGAATCTGTATGTCTCACTATGAGCCAAAAATGAATTTTATTTCATGCATTTAATTTTATATCATAAAGATCGAAATATACTTTAAGGCATATTTTTTTTACAATAACTTAATTGTAAGTGATTCTGTATAAATAGAATTGAATGTTAGAGGCCTATTTAAGGATAATAATAGATTTTTTTATGTTGAAGTAAAATCTAGTTATTTGAAAGGATGATACAAGGACAAATAGCTAGCAAACCTAGGCATTGTTAACATATCATATACGGTAATTCCTTAGAATTTAAACCAATTTTTACTGTGCACATAGTATAATGTATGGAGCTTTATGCTGCTACTATATACACATTAAAAAATCCTACAATATTTCAGTTCTTTACACTGGCCATGAGAGCAGACTTTTCTTTTCTGCAGCTCATCTATCAGCTGTACTGTATAGACTAAGACAGGATAAGCAGAGTCATTTCATTATTACTATTAAATGGCGGGTGAGTTAACAGCTCTATTTTACTGCTGGATGCCTGAGACTAAAGCAAGGAAGTACAACTATAGTATTAGTGCTTTATGAAATTTACTAATCGGCCTCCTTATATAGACTGGGACAGAATAAGCTGAGTTCTCTCATTAACTTTATTACCATTACAAGGCAGTTGGGTTGTGACAGGTCTTTTGTACAGATAAAGGTTTAAATAGGCAATATTGTAACATTATATTGCAACACTATATTAACATACAGATTATGCATCTCCACTAGAAATGGGAGAATCAATCCACAGGACTCCAGTCTATCGGCCAGGTCAGTAATCTGCGACTGCTGAACTAAGGTTTTGTGAAGCTCCTTCCCTCCAAGTATTCCCGCCTCTCCCTTTGATTAGCTATGTTGGTGCATCATGTGTACGACACGGATGGCTGATCAAAAAAAGAGCAGAGAACACCGGGAGGTATGGAAATTCTTAACGTCCAGCAGTCAAAAATTACCGACCTGGCCAATGGAGGCCTGCGAATTGATTCTCCCATCTTTAATAGTCACTGTTACTTCCTGGTCTCCATGGTAGTCGCTATACTCCATCACTTCCTGGAGACTATAAAATCCTTGATATTTCTTCATAAATTTCAAAATTAGAAACTAGCTGCACAGTTTGTTGCAAAGAGAACTATAACAGTATTACTAAATATTTACTAAATAATAGACATATTTCCATTAACTGAGTTATACTCTGTCTCTAACATCATGTCCTCCCTCTATCTGAAACTGAATCTGTCAAAAACATAACTCCTTGTATTTCCTCCCTCTACTAACCTTCCCAAATCCAATATTGCCATTTTTGTGTGTGGTTCTACCATTACTCCCTAGCAGCACACCCGATGTCTTGGGGTTATATTTGACTCAGATCTATCTTTCACTAACCACAACCAGTCACTCGCTCGCACATGTCACCTACACCTCAAAAACATCTCTAGAATATGACCTTTTCTTACGGTTGACTCTCACTGTTGCTTATTCATTCTCGTCAGGCCTACTGTAACTCTATACTTATCGGTCTCCCTCTTACTAAACCCTCCTCTTTCCAAACCATCCTGAATGCAACAGCCACAAACATATTTCTCTCCAACAGCTACACCGATGCCTCTATCCTTTGCCAGTCATTGCACTGGTTGCCCATCCGTTACAGAGTTCCGTTCCGCTAATGACCTAACACTACCATGCTTAAAAATTCTAACCTCCCTCTGCTGTGTCCAAGACTTCTCATGTGCTGCGCCATTTCTCTAGAATGCACTACCCACGATAATTTGATTAATTCCCAATAACCACAGTTTTAAGCGTGGCCTTAAAATGAACTTCTTTAGACTGGTTACCTACTTTCTATGCACTTAATAGTCATCTATATCTGTACTTGTACACCTACTGGCTGGTGACCAGTTCATGCACCATTATGTGAATACCCTATTTATTATATTGATGGCTGGATCATACATGACAAGCACTTTTTACCATTTACCTTTTGTGTCTCCCCTATTTCCTCAGAGATTGTAGCTTGCGAGCAGGACCCTCACTCTTGGTATCTGGTAAATTATGTGTTACTCTGTAATGTCGGATATTGTCAGTACAAGTCCCCTCTGTAATGTAAAATGCTGCGGAATATGTTGGCGCTATAGAAATAAAAATTATTATTATTATTCTCATCAGTTCATGTTATAACATATATTTTAATCAAGCTGGCCGAAGCTGATTATATAATTCGAACGAGTGCTATCTGATGTTTTATCGGATAGCACTCGGACCAATGTTATTCTATGGGGCAGTGCTAATTAGCATTTTCTTGTCATACCAATTTGGCATGAGAAAAAAAATAGCAGCATGCCGCGAGTCGATCTTCAAATTGAATCACGCACACCCATACAAATTGAGTTCTCTATCTTCCCCTCATATGTGCTGCAAGTCTCTCTCCATGGAGTCTGTCAGTTTCTTAATCTGTTGATGATCAACATTTTGGGCAGCACCAACCACAGTTTCCCAATGTTCAGAGATCTGACTGTTTTCCTTCACCATAAATCTCCTGTTTACGTAGGGCCCACAAGTTCTCAATAGGGTTTAGGTCAGTTTAGTTAGGGCCCTGTCATTATTCTTTCATCTTTAAGTTCTTTACTGGCAACCAAGCGGTGGAGACTTCAATGCTGCGATGGAGCAATGTCCTGCTTAAAAATTTTGCTTTTTTTTTAAAGATAATGACTTTTTTCTGTACTACAGCTTGAAGAAAGTGTCTTTTTAAACTGGCAGTGTATTTGGGAGTTGATTTTGAGTACATTTTCTACCCGAAAAGCTTCATGTTAGCTCACCTTTAATAATACCATCCCATAGCAGTACCCCACCGCCACCTTGCTGGCATCTGAGTCAAAGTGGAGGTGTGTGCCCAATATGATCCAGCCACGGGTCCAGCCATCTGTTCAGTCAAGAGCCACCCTTGTTTTATGAGTCCAAAAAAATCTTTGAAAAATCAGTCTTCAGATATTTTTTGGCCCAGTCTTGTCATTTCAACTTCTGTGTCTTGTTCAGTGGTGCCCGGCTTCCAGCCTTCATTACCTTGGCCATGTCTCTGAGCACTGATCACCTTGTACTTCTGGGCCTCAAGGGAGGTTGCAGTTCTAGAATATGACAGCTCTGGAGGATATTGGCTTCCTGGTCACTTTATGTTTGATTCTTCTCAAATCTTTGTCAGTTAATGTGGGGGTTTTTATCTCAACACATTTTTTGAGATCCTGTTGACTATTTGCAACAAAAATTTGATGGTTTTGTGATCATTTCCAAATATCTCAGCAATTTCAATTTGTGACTTCTCAGAATCAGTTAAATTTCATTTTTGTCCCATTTTGCCTGAGGAAAACAAACTGCCTACTAATTTTGTACACCTTGATAAAGAGTGTTGAATCCTTAGGCCACATCTCCCTCATTATACAAATACACATTACCTGATCTGCTTCATCCAATAAACATTCAAGAGTATACAGCTTGTAGGTAGAAAATCTGCATAAAAAATGATGATATAGTCAAAAGTCAAAATACTCACTTGCTTAATAATTGCCCACACAGTGTACTGTAGTTTCTAGTATGAAAACTGGAATGTTTCTGATAAAAAATAAATAAATTTAATGAATATGTCATTTACTCACAATACATTTAGACATATCTTGCATCATGTGAAATTGACAATTTTCTGCTTGCCCAAACTATGTGTCCATCTGCTTAAAAATATCTGTTCCTCTTTTGAGACGTTATAGTAGACATCAAGGGGAACGTAGCCCGCTCACTTCTTCTCACTTTCTCTTAGAATCTTGTTTTCAGCACATGACTATATGGTAACAAGTGCCTTTGTATAACAGCTCTAAAGTGTTATCATAGTTTTGTGGTTAAAATAATTGTTTTTTCAATGGTATGAATGGCCTGTATTCAGAAGTGGTTCAATGGCACGTTCCCTCAGACAACTTTTCACCTTTAAACATTTCACATAGTATTCTTTGTAATAACATTTAATTGTTGCCAAATCCAAACATTTTAAAACCGACTTCTAAACTTACGCTGGATACAACAACAAATGTACTAATATGTATGTCTGATGTAACAAGTGAAAATTCCTTGGCAGCAAAGTGCAGCAAAAAGTGGGCATCACTATAGTAGGTCAACTTGAAAATGGAACTTTTACTGAAATTTGCAGCAAAGAAAGCAAAATGCAGTTCACAACAATAGTCTTTGCAGATAAGGCACAATAACTGATGGTTACTACATAGTCTAAAGATGGATTTACGCTAGCCGATGGCAGCTGTTAAATGACTGCCGATTAGCTACATGATTACTGCTTCAGTTGTTTAATGTTTTTTTTAGACACGTCGACCAAAGAGTAAAAAATAATACATAGTTCCACGTGCATAGACTTTCATTTTTCTAAGAAGCCTATGTTGTGTTTACCCAGGATGTTGTGCTCCTGAGAACGATAATTTTTAAGCAAGCTTAAAAATTATTTAACTTGCAAACAAGCAGTTTGGTCATTTGTCGAAATATCGGCAACCTGTTTACACTGGCCATTTACCGGAAAATGAGAATTCCTAGGAACCCTCTTTTGTTATAATCAGTCAGTGTAAATGCACCCCAAGGTACATAGTTTCAAATCCAAAGAGGTAGACATGAGGGGCCGAACAAACTCAGAGGCAACTCAAAACTTCAATAGTCTCACTGGCATGTTGAGTTCCGCTTCTCCATTCACCCAAAAATGGAAAACTGATTGATGACAAAATGGATGCAAACTCAAGCAGAAGGGCATCACTGACTATAATGGGGTCAGTCTTGGTTTCATTTTTGCTTCTATTTTTCGCATAGAACAAATAAATGCACCATGCAGTACTTTTT
>VIAB01000168.1:164809-178553 GCA_009801035.1 Oophaga pumilio
TTACATTTGACCAGCTTACTTTTTCTGAAATTGCCTGCGCCCCCTAACGACCAATGTGCGAAAATTTTGCACGGGACAAGCTAGTTTTTTTAAATATTTGAGATGACTTGAACTTGCGATTATTTGATCACCTGTTTTATATATTACCATAATGCTGTATTGCAGTATATTATATAGATAAAGTGACGTTCTCAGATGAAGCCTAACCACAGGCTGGCGTTCACAGGAGAAGTAATGTGGCAGAAACGAGAGCCCTTAGTTGGCTCCCAGCAATCCTGACAACCTATCGACACCCTGTGATTGGTCTCGGGGGGCCAATGGGAGTGAATGCTGGTGCACACCTGCAATGGCATAATTTAAATGCCACTATATGTAATTGATAGCGGCACTTAAATAATTAAACAGCAGTGATCACAGCCTGATCTGGTCACTGATGTTACAGACAGATTCCAACTGTGTAACACAGCCATCATCCTCCGTCTGCTATATACTGTAAATATTACATGGTCTTGGTCTGCTCTATACATGGGGATCCGTTGTAGTATGTACTACTATATCTTACATCGGGAAATGTTTTGGGGTTTTTTCTTGAAATTCTGCATTGTACTACTCCTCTATTTTTACTTTTAAAAATGTCCACAAAAAATGTACAACTGGATGTTACTATACTGCTTGTAACAGGGATGTGTCCGTACACAGTTTCATAGTGTCAGCTCTGATTGGACAATGCTATAATATGAAGGAACACACCTACTTGTCAGTTCATTCATACGTTTCTACGAGGAATAACAGGAATGGCACATTGTAGAGTTAAAAAAAATTGCTCAATAGATATTTCATGAAGAATGCAAGTTTTTACTGTAATGGACATGTCAGGAAGCTGAAATGACTCTTTTAATAGGAAATTGACTCCTACCTCCAGTCTAAAGATCTGTGTCCTTGTTGAGAAACCTTATTGGAGCCCTTATTAGTTAAACTTGATTGAATGATTCCAGTCAGTCTTTTGCCTGCATCGACATTGACTTTCTGTCAGAGAGAGTGGGTTTAATTCCACTTTTTGGATTCTTTAAAAACTTCATTGTGCACAGGGCATGAAACTGGCAAAAGACTATAACCTGGAAAGCAGCTGTCAGATAACATTATAGAGGTTATCCACTACCTACATCATCAATGTTAAAATAGTGGACAACCTCTTTAACTTCAGGTTTCAGCAGCTATTGGCAGATCAGTTTTTTGGCAAATTATTTTTTATAAGTAGGGTTTTTTGGACAAAAGAAATGATCAGTTAATGACTCATTATCAGATCTGTCTATGGCCACCTAAATAAACTAATAATAAACAACCACCAGTACACCCCTGATCTAGAATGGAGTAGAGAAGCTATGATGATGACTTTCACACTTTAGCAATCACCTTTATCTTTTTTACAATAAAAAATATGATTGCAAGTCATCACGTGTTCATAGTTTTATTTTGTGAAATATTTATGGAAATCAGTCCAAAAAGCCCTAAAGACAACTAAAAATTGCAGTGACACCTGTCAGAATCTGAAATTAAAAAACCCAAATTCTGGGTTTAGAAAGTAATAATTATGTATTTACCTATATAATTCAGACGTTTGGAGGTAGCCCTAAGGCAGTCTGGAATTCTTCCAATCCTCGGGGAAAACTTTTAGTCTATTATATATACTTTGACTGACATTATTAGCAGTAAACAGGACACATAACAATTTTGATTTCTTTGTGATGAAGCCATGGGCTGCCTTGGCTGCCTTAGTCATAGATTATCTTTAGTGATTCCATGGAATGGAAACATATTTAAGAAGGATTAGTAGTGTACTTCTAATAAATAAAAGACTTCTTCACTTTATTTTGGCAATAGCAGGTCTCTTCTTTCACGATGTGTGGCCTTGTGGCAGGAATCTTCTATATGTCTGCTAATATGAAGAAAAGGTCCTAAAGCTGCCCTTCCCTCCAAGTGAATTGCTAGGAAAGAGAGTAAGCAAAATATGGTCTTCTCAGGTAAATAATTTTTATATGATTAACCCCTTTCCGTCATGTGCCATATATGTATTGCGCTGCGGGAGCTGCGTTCCCATAAACTGACATACTTATACTGCTTCACGATCACGCGGGAAAACCCTGAACGCCACCGTGATCAAATGTGGGTGTCAGATCTATATGAGAGCTGACACCCTGAAGCAACACCCACGATCGGTGCTAGCACCGATCGCAGGCGTTTAACCTCTCTGATGCCGCTGTTAATAGTGACTGTGACATTCATGGGCATCGCAGAGGGAGGAAGCTCCCTCTCTGCTCCTATCAGCACATTATGATCACATTGTGCAGATGGTCTCCATGGGGGCCCAAGGCCAAAATATGACCTCGGTGTCACCCTGGGACTGTGGCCTGTAAGCTCTTGCTCAGAGCAGGCTGACTTGCCTCCTCCATGCATGTTATGTAGAGTTCTACAAAAGCATTGCAGAGTATTAGATCAGTGATCATGGCAGGGAAAGTTGATGTCCCATCCTGGGACAATGTAAAAAAGTAAAATAAAAGTTATTAAAAATATTTTAAAAGGATTCACAAAACAAAGAACAAAAAAATGAAAAAATATTAATCCAACAAAATACGGTATGACTCGACCTATAAAACTGTCTCACTAGTCTACTCCTTCAGTGAAAAAAAAAAAAAACAAGGCAAAAAACTATGCTTTATCATCATACTGCCGAACAAAAAGTGGAATAAAACGTGATAAAAAAAATAAAAATGGTATCTCTGAAAACTTCATCCTGTCCAGCAAAAAATTAGCTCTGTCAGCAGAAAAATAAAAAAGCTATAGGTTTCAGAATAAAGCGATGAAAAAACAATAATTTTTCTATAAAATAATTTTTACTGTGTAAGGGTATGTGCACACGATGCGGATTTGCCTTTGTAAAATTCTGTGCGGATTCTGCCTCTCAGCTCTCAGCCGCCCCAGAAATGGCGCATCTCATAGATGCGCCAATTTTGCCACTTAGCCTCGCTCTTCCCACTTGCCCTGTAGCGGTGGCAAGTGGGGTAATATTTGTGTGGTTGATATCACCTTTGTATTGTGCGGTGACATCATGCCCATAGCTTAGTAATGGAGAGGCATCTATAAGATACCTACCTATCCATTACTAATCCTATAGTTGTATGTTAAATAAATACACAGACAGAATAAAGTCCTTTATTTGAAATAAGACTAAACACAGTTTTCCAAACGCCTAATCCTAGCAAAGCCCTTAATCTCCTGCAACAAAATATAATAATAAACTAACACAAATACTCCCTGCCCAACGTAGTCCATTTACTGAGTGTCACACGGCGATCTCATGTGTTGAACAGTCACATCGGGAGATGACAGGAGGTAATCGCTCCTGCAGTGCATCACTGAGAGGTCACCGGAGTTCGTGCTCTCACTTTTTCAACCCAGCCTTTCAACCCAGCTAATTCTTCTCTTTTCCATTAGGTCTATGACATCATGTAACTAGTTGAATCCTTTGAAGCTCTATGTAGAACAGGAGGTCAATTCTCCCTATATGAGTCATAAGTCACTGCAAAAGTCCCTGGCAGGGAGGAGGAGCAGAGTTGAAGAAGGGAATGATTCATGCAGGGACAAGAGACTTCCTGTTTCTACATAGAGCAGAGATAAGAGAAGAATTAGCTGGGCAGAAAGGCAAAATGAGCAATTTTAAATAGACAGTGCTATATAATATAATGACTTCAATATATCAAGATGATAAAAACTTTGAGGCTATGTGCACACGTTGCGGATTGTTAGCGTTTAACGCCCCGAAAATGCGGCAAAAACGCTTATCCAACGCAACTCATTATATTCTATGGGATTCCGCAATGCTGTGCACATGCTGTGTGTTTTTCCGCAGCGGAATCGCATCAAGGAAAAAAAATGCAGCATGTTCATTCTTTTTCCGGAATCGTGGCGATTCCGCCGCCATAGGAATGCATTGAACTGATTACTTTCCGCATGTGGCTATGCCCACCATGCGCAAAGTAAGTGGTTCATGTGCGGATGGTACCCAGAGTCTGGAGGAGAGGAGACTCTCCTCCAGCTCCTGGGTACTATATCCATGTAAAAACAATAATTAAAATAAAAAATAATGACATTCTCACCTTCCGGTGGCCCCCGCAGCCTTCCTGGTCCTCAGCGATGCTCCCGGCCAATCCCGTTCCCAGTGATGCCTTGCGAGAATCACCCCAGATGACGTAGCATCACGCGAGACCGCTACGTCATCTGGGGTCATTGTCACAAGGCATCCCTGGGAACACGATTGGCCGAGACCGTCGCTGAGGACCAGGAAGGCTGCGGGGGCCACCGGAAGGTGAGAATAGCATGATTTTTTATTTTTTTTATTATTTTTAATATTATATCTTTTTACTATTGATGCGGCATAGGCGGCATCAATAGTAAAAAGTTGGTCACACAAGTCAAACACTATGTGTGACTTGTGTGACCAACCTGTCAATCAATTTTCCAAGCGATGCTACAGATCGCTTGGAAAATGCTAGCATTCTGCAAACTAATTACGCTTGCAAAACGCTAGTTTCTGGCGGGCATACGCATACCAATAAAAATGCCTATTTCCCGCGGCAATTCCGCAACGTGTGCACATAGCCTGAAAGTGCTTCTTTAATATTACTGCTAGTGCCACTGCAGCAATAATTTACCATTTTACTACATTTGACATTTCACTTTTCTTGGATCTGCAAAGCTGAACATTCATAGGTAAACTCTAGAAATGTTGATTTTCCTGTTTTGTTACCGTATAACAAGACGCAGGCATCAGTAATATCCCTAAGAGTCCGGGATACCCCTACGTATCGGGCATCATTTGAAGCTCTTAGTAACCATTTGAAGCTCTTAGTAACGTCTCTGATTTGTTTTTCTACAGATGTTTTCTTTAGAAAATAAAAAAAAACAAGATGATTAGAAAGGAAGTGAAGAATCAGACGGTTTACGGGCTTAAAATAACTTGCTGTCTAAGGAGCTCAACAGGTGCCGTGCGGCTCCTGGAGGTTTCGTCAGAGCCGCGCTGCAAATGCCTAGAAGAAAAAAATGTTTACATTCTATAAAATGTAGAGCAACTGCCATTCTGATAAAAAGACACATTAGTGAATGTAACCACCGCAAGTCTTGTTTTCATACAGCGTTTCCTGTTGTTATTTCCTCCTCTGTATTATCAAGTGTCGGATACTGTCTGGACTTCTGAAGTGCTCCATAGAACATAAACAGTCCTTGAAGAAAACTCGTTACCAGGGAGACCAAGGCATTTATTTCGTTTTTTATTTATTTAGTACATCTCAGATATGATACCATTACATCCACAGACCCTCTATGTACCACTGATGCCACCTTGGCTGCATGTGAAGGTGTTGCCATGAGAGGGGTCGACTCCTCTATGCAGGGGTGCAACTATCTGCACCCGGATCCTGGATCCGAAGATGTCCCAGAGGTACCATTGTCCCATATGAAAAGATCAATAATTTTAAAGACATGTGATAGTTGGGGGACCTGTTAGACATTTTGCATTAAGACCCACAAGCTACAATCTGCAACTTTGCATCTGTGGTATCATAGGGTATTGCAACCTGGTTGACTCACAAAGGCACAATGTCTTACGTCAGTTAGGGCCGATTCAGACAACTGATTTTCACGTACGAGTGCTCTCCGTGTTTTTTGCGGATAGCACTCATACCTGTGATAGGTTATGGGACCATTCACATGTCTATGATTTTTCATTTACCAAATAGTCTGTGGAAAATTAGGGAGACATGTCCGATTTTGATCCAAGGGTTGAATCAAGATTAGCAATGCAAGTCAAGTGAAAAAAATCAGACGACGCTCCGAAGACATCCGAGTGCGGTCTGATTTTCACACAGTCACTTAGGAGAAGGTGGGGAAAGTCTTTTTTATATATATTTTTTCACGCACGAGGAAATAGAATGACACTCAGACCTCACTGATCAAACACTAATCAAAGTCTGATCAGAATAATCGGTCAGTTTTTCTCATGCATGGAGAAAAAATCAGACGTGTGAATGAGCCCTAACTTTAAAAGAACATCTATGTTGAAATTCAATATTTATTTTCTTCAACATCTACCACCCTCCTAATTCTATTCAGAAGTTCTGGGCTTCGTAAACTCTTTCTACTTGGCCAGTATGGTGGAAATACAAGAGACCTGCTATGGCCTCCAAGTTGGTGTTTGTGCCATGAGTCTTTGGTGTGATGAAGCTGTGTAAGCGTATGTGTACAAGGTAAGTACTAGGTGAAGAAATTTCTGTACCATTTCGACACCTCTTGTTGGGAAAAATGCAGCGTAAAATAAGTGCATTTTTGCCACATTTTTGATGCATTTTTCACATGCGTTTTTGTTGCAGATTTTACCACACTCATTAGTATGGGTAAAATCTGCAGCAAAAACGCTGAAAGAATTGATAAACTGCAGCTTTAAATCTGCAAGTCGCAAATAAGCAATGTGTGCATGAGACGTTAGGATTCTCATTCACTTTGCTGGCATCAAGAAACCCTTCAGGTTTTGTGCCAAATCTGCATGAAAAGAATGCTACAAAAAGGTGACAAATCTGCAGCATGTGCACAGGTCCTAAAGCTGTTTATAGGTCAGATGAAGCTCTGACAGGGAGTTGGAGCAGTGCCAGAGTGATACAGCGCACCAAACCCTAAGTATTGTTATGGGAAGGAAGTCAACGAGCCGAGAAAAGGTTTCCCCTGTAATGCTAGGCTTTGTGAAACCTTCCGACTGGTGGGAGGCTAGCCCTGAGAGACTGTATGGCCTGTGTAATCCCTTCTGTCCTGTGGGAAGCCATAGCAAAGCCTGTGTAGACTGTGTGAGCTCTTCTGTCCTGGAAGTGTGCAAGTGGGAGATTAGGAGGGGAATGTTAGCACAAAACAAGGGGTCCCTGTTTGTGGAGTCAGGTTAAGTAGAAAACTCTCCCCTTGCGCACAGTGAACGTGCAACAAGTGCACTGCAAGGTCAACCTGTGACAAGTTACCGTGGTCTAAGAATGAAGAAGTTTCCATTGTCGACACACGGACATTCTTACATCACTGTATTACTTTTCCAGCCGTGTAAGAGTGAGTACTGGGAACGTTCCGGAGCTGCTAAGGAAGAGAGCTTAACGTTATCAAAGTTCAAGTACTGTGCCAATTCCCATCAGGCTTCTTGTGCTTCCTTGTTAACAATAAAACATCACAGATATTCACTAATGTCTGTGATCATTCTTAAAGGAGAACACTATAAAGACCTCTTGGAAACTGCAGCTGCCATTTCTACATGTAATAGGCACAATATCCATGGTCACCAACCAAAACAAGGAGATAAGTGCAAAAAATAATACAATAACTGTTACTCACCCATTACCCCATTGCTTAAACTCTGCCATTGTGCTAGTCCTTGCCAGTCCCTCAATGGTAATGTCAAATTTATCAGTCAATCAGTCATGTGACTGCTGGAGCTAATTACTGGCATGCTGGCATGTATGACATGTGAGCACTGAGGCCATATGAATCAGGAATAAGATGTCTAGGACTGCAAAATGATGGCAAAGGAGTGGCAAGGAACAGAAGAGTTAATTAATGGGTATATGGGGCAGTACGGTGGCTCAGTGGTTAGCACAGCAGCCTTGCAGCACTGGGGTCCTGGGTTCGAAACCCACCAAGGACAACATCTGCAAGGAGTTTATATGTTCTCCTCGTGTTTGTGTGGGTTTCCTCCAGTGTCCTCCCACATTACGAAGACGTTCTGATAGGGAATGTAGATTGTGAGCCCCAATGGGGACAGTGATGACAATATCTGTAAAGAGCAGCGAAATTAATGACGCTATATAAGTGAGAAAAATTAAAAAATTAACCTCTCAGTACAACACTGAGAATGCAGGTATATTGTATTATAAGAAAAGGGCTAAATATTAGTAATAAGTAATATTATACCTTAGTACAAGCAAAAAAAGGGCTGTGAAAACGTAGGACATAGCACACTCACTCATCTTTTATTGATGCCCCAAATGGGATGTGAAACTGTGTCGGACGAGATGTCAATCAAAGTTTTAGTCGGCGTGTTAACAGTGCGGAGCTAAATGGTACTGACAGTTTTTCTTTAACTCATTTCCTACATTTAAGCATTAGAAAAAAAAATAATCACGGGCAACCCCTTTAATCATGACATTGAATTACTCAAAGTTACACAACCAGAAACTTCACCCATGTAACACGCAGCTGTTGTAGTGAGATATGGGCGGATCCGACGAGCAAAGTCAAAACTTTGGCTCCACCTGGAGAAGTCTACCAGCTGGCACCGTACTCCGGTTTGGTAAGGAGTAAGAGGAACCACTTATGTCTGACAAATACCCTGTTGACACATTGCATTATGACATCTACACTAATCTGCGTGTGACAGACACTTGTCAAGCGTCCAGGAATTACATGTCCTGTAAAACACCGTAACGTAAAGTAAACACTTTTCACTGACTAGAAGACACATGCCGACACAAGGATGGAGTAATGAAATGTGCTGCATTGTGTATTTATTGCCTTGATGCCTGTGGGCGGCAAATGTCATCTCTGCCACATAAAACACCGGTGTGAGAATGGCACATAGGAGGTAGGAGCCCTAATGCAGATCACACGGCAGGCGTTCTGGATTACCCGTTGGCCACATACATGTGTTAAAAAAATAAAAACTTACTTGTAATGGTAGAAAACCTTAAAGGGTTTATCCAGGATCAGAAGAAGGTATGCCTTCCTTCATGGAAAAAGCTCAATCACTGCCCATGGGGTGTATCTGCTATTGCATTGAAAAAAATGGAGCTGAAGTAGAATCACACACAACTCGTGGTAAATAAGTCATAAAGAAATAAGTCATTTTTTACTTAATTGTTTTTCAGAAAAAAAATACAAGAAATTCCGCTCTGTGTTTTTCCAGGATTCTTCAATATGTTTTTTTTTATAATGCAAAGATAAAAACACAACGCGTTTCGGCTGGGTCAGCCTTCATCGGGTGTATAGCTCAATAAGCTTATTTATACCTCTCCCGGTGCTAGTGATGGGTGCAGATCATTTACATAGCAATTACTTTCCCCACTTATCTTTTTTTCTATACCTTTCCTTAGTTTCTTTCTTTATTATGTGTATATATAATGCAATCATAAACATTTTTGCAACAACATACATATCACTAATCTCACACATTTGCTCATACAACATATTAACAGCGACATTTTGTACTACTCCCTGGTTCAATTCAGTTTAAAAAAAAAAGAAGTCTTGTTCTGAATGTTGACTTATTTCATAAAATATTTCATAAAATTCTTATACAGATATGAATTTTATACAAACCATAAGGGATAGGTGATGTGATGTCTTTTTTTGCCACTAATCTAAGGGAACTTACAATGGTGGCACCACTTCAGCGGTAGAATAAAAAAAACGGAGTGGTGCTGTAAATCTACCGTATATCCAGATTTCATGCCCTGGCCTATAACAATATGCAATACAATTCTACAATTTTGTGCATTTGATTTTACAAGAGATCAGTATTGGAAATAAAAAAATTATATAAGATAACAATATTGTGACACATGTAACCCTATAACACGGAGAGCCATGCATATGTTCTGACATGACGTATATAGTCGAAGTATTGCAGCAATGGTGGAAATAAGAGATATCTCTCACCGGGTCAGTTTAACCAAAATGATGACACTTAATCCAATATATAAAGGAGAGGTTTTTATTCCCTGATGTGTTTCCACACCGGACTGGCGTCTTTCTCAAGTGTGATAACCAACTTCAATGGTACATATTTGTTAGTCCAGCAATTATTATGACCTGTAAAATAAAATTAATACAATATTAATGTCAAAAAATAATAGATAGGTAGCTGTTTTTTTCTTGGCATCCTGCATATTAGGTTTTTATTTGTTTAATAACTTACTATGCTATAATTATTACCTGCATTACAAACAGAGAATAGAAGAAAGTAATGTAATTGTAACATTCTGTTTCCGTTGTCGAATAACATTGGGTGTGTGATGTGGATTCTTGGCTTTATAAATAACACTTCTGGTGAAATGTCGATAAAAGTTACAGCTGCGATCTCATGAAGAATTAAATGTCTCCCTCTAGTGGGCAATAGCAAGAAGTGAAAATGGCTTCTCGGAGTATAGCGAAATGTCACAATGAATCCGCTGTAAGCAGAAGTGTCGCTTTCATTGACATGTCGTCAATATGAGAGTAAGGCCAGCGTCACACTAGCGAGTTTGATGCGAGTTAGTCGCACGACTTACTCGCATCAACACTCGGCACGGCCGCCCGCTCTCGGAGCTGAGTGTGCGGCTGCATGTATTTCTATGCCGCCGCGCACTCGGGTCCGAGAGCGGGCGGCCGTGCCGGGTGTTGATGCGAGTAAGTTGTGCGACTAACTCGCATCAAACTCGCTAGTGTGACGCCGGCCTAATGTAATATTACGCATTTGGGGATTGTGCAGAGACACCTATGGTTAAGCTTAATCACGATGGAAGGTCTTCTGCTTTCTGTCAAAGAGTTGGAATATTCTCCAGATATTTATAAGACTCTGTTCACATTTGTGTTGGAGGGTCTGTTAAAAGCTTCTGTTGCAGATCAAAACAGTGAAGCATGCTGCACCATATGATTAGTAAATGTCAGACACCACGACGGACCCTATAATAGTCAGTGGGGTCTGCAAATCCATTTTAGAATGTCTGTGTAATCCTGATTTTAGCATGAACACTTTATGAGTCCAGCAGGAGTGCATTGTAATATTGGATGGAAATGTAAATAAATAAATTCCACTACAGGAGAAAGATGATGTCTCTAGTGTCCGGCATGTCAGGGAGCGGGTATTTCAATGAATTAAAGAATTAAGAAACTTTAGAGAGTTTGTATCTGCGTTTCTGATACGTTCCTACATACCTGGCACACATGTGTGAGCATTACTGGTGACCAATGTATTGTTGGCCTTAGAATGAAATAAGAATGTTTCTATTCATTGACTGCAAGTGATCTTCAAAAGAACACTAGATTTATATATAAAGTATATTAGGAAATTCTTTACCTTTTCTAAAAGAATGATATAAAGTTTTAAGAAATGTCTTTGAATCGATTCCTCCATTAATTGACAGCACTGTAATGGAGGGGAGGACTTCTCATGGAGCAATGCATGTCATTGGACTATACAGCACTATTCTTTTCCAGTGTGTTCCCATTTTATGCTTTTTGTTTTTTTATGCTGGTATCCATGTAAAAAAAAAAGAATGGTGATTGTAAAATAGAGGCAGAGCAATTACCACTAATGTGGAATGACCTAAACTAATAGGTAAACTCCATCACTAGAAAGTAAAAATCCACGGAGTCTTTATTTATTTATATTGGAAGAAAGATTGCGGGTGTTCTAGCTGTGCGATGCTGTGATCAGGAAAACCTGTTAGTGACAATTTGTAATTACTTTGAGTTTGTTTTGCAGTGGAGTGGCATGTCAGCAGTTCCAGGATCATGCTAAAACTACATCTCCCAGAATGCACATTACAAAAAAGTTATGTGACCTCTATACCGGCAGTGATGACGCTTTTTTAAGGCCACGTTCGCACACTAAGTATTTGGTCAGTATTTTACATCAGTATTTGTAAGCCAAAACCAGGAGTGGAACCATCAGAGGGAAAGTATGACATAAACACATCACCACTTCTGTATTATCACCCACTCCTGGTTTTGACTTAGAAATACTGATGTAAAATACTGACCAAATACTGATAGTGTGAATGTGGCCTAAGGCAGACTCAATAGCATAATAGACATAATAAGCTTTTGTGTCCACCTAACAGAATGAATATCAGTGACATAGAGACCAGAGTCCAATGTGACTTTGTTTGCACCAATATGTCAAATTCCTCCATCTGGGAGCTTTAGATGCAAACTTTGACTCAGTGCTCAGAGTAGAGTATGGTATAAATGAGTTGTCCAGTCATCTTTTTCTGATCGGTGTCATACGGCACCCAGTACCCCCACCGATCAGCAGGTATTACCTCTGGTAGTGGCCAGATGTAAACAATAAACTATCCAATGTGAGGTGTCCACTGCCGGGTACTCCAGATCAGGTCCTGTTCATGGGAATAGGAAGTGATCTGCAGTACTCAGCAGCATCTGCTACACATATAATGGAGCTGCGCATTGTAGAGCTCTGTTCAATGCATTTTCATCTGTCCACCCAGGGGCAGACATATCATTGGTGCACCCTGTTGGGTGAGGGGTAAGGGGGCCCAATTCCACCTCCAAAAGCAGGTGTAATAATACATGGTGATGATCTAGTGGGCTGCAAAGGGCCCATATATTGTTCTGGCGCAGGAGATCTCTTCTTTTTGTGTCCGCCAATGCATCCATCACCAAAGCTAATATTAGTAGAGCATGGCGGTGCCAAGAGTCTGCTCACCCACCGATCTGATATTGATGACCTATCCTCAGTAGAGTTCCTTTAACATGAAAAGATTGTGGAATCTTCTAAATTAATTACGTCATGTTTTGCAGAATTTCCACTCATTTTCATCAGTCTCGTATATATAAATGACTTCCAGTGTGGAAGTTACTGACATGGTAAATGTTCTCTAAGGCCTCTTTCACACTTCCGTTGTGTGACGTCCGCCCATCCGTGAAAATGGCGGATCCGTCAGAAAAGTAAAAAAACGGATGCAAACTGGTCAGTTTTCTGACGGATCCGCCAAGGAGATTTCACCCGGAAATGATGAAAATTTCGTTCCGGAAATGTAAGTCCGGACGAGAGAGAGAGAGAGAGAGAGAGAACGAGAGAGAGAGAGAGAGAGAGAACACCCCATAGGCTGCCATTGTACAAAATGGCGGATGCGGCGGATCCGCCGTTGTCCGCCATTTTGGCGGTCAAAAAAAACGTTGCATTGGACGTTTTTTTGAAATGACGGACGCCAATTTTTTGGCGGATCCGTTCAAAAACGGACCTAACGGACGACCATCCGTCAAAATCCGTCACTAATGCAAGTCTATGGGAAAAAAACGGATCCGCCAAAAAAAAATGGCGGATCCGTTTTTTTCACATTTTGACGGATTTTGACTGACGTCGCACGACTGAAGTGTGAAAGAGGCCTAAGGCTTGTGAGAAATGTTCTGCCACAACATAGAACAAAAAAGAGCACATTTCCTTCCATGCATTCTGCTGATCAGACTGTTAGACATCAAGGCAATAATCAGCTCCTGTTACATAATGTTCTTTCTATATTGTCATTCTTTTCTTAGACATCCACAGTTAGGTCCAGAAATATTAGGGCGAGGGCACAAGTTTTGGCATTTTAGCGTTTTACCAAAACATATTTAAGATACAGTTATATAATCAATACAGTCTTAAAGTGCAGATTCCCAGCTTCACCGGCCGGGACAGCGCTCGTGGACTCACACCAGCAAACGGACTACAGAGGACCATTTTAAAGCTAAGTACACACGCTCCTCGCCACTTATTGGGATTTGTTCTATCTATCCCCGACCTACAAGCATCGCTACCTATTGGGACTGTTTATTACTAACTCCTAAGCAGAAAACGCCCTTACTATAGGCACCTGGATTCACCTAAGAATTTCCCACTTTAGGTAGTTTTGCTGATTTACTTGGCTATATTTTTATACCTAAGTGTCACTATATACACTAC
>VIAB01000168.1:188749-199524 GCA_009801035.1 Oophaga pumilio
AAACTTATAGAGGGAGTTGAAGCTCCGAGTTGCCAAGCAACAGCACCAAAATCTTAATGATTTAGAGAAGATCTGCAAAGAGAAGTGGACCAGAATTCCTCCTGACATGTGCGCAAACCTCATCAACTACAAAAAATGTCTGACTGCTGTGCTTGCCAACAAGGGTTTTGCCACCAAGTGTTAAGTCTTGTTTGCCAGAAGGATCAAACGCTTATTTCTCACTGCAAAATGCAAATACATTTATGTAATTTATACAATGTGATTTCCTTGATTTTATTTTTGATATTCTATCTCTCAATGTTAAAATTAACCTACCCTTAAAATTATAGACTGTTCATGACTTTATCAGTGCGCAAACTTACAAAATCAGCAAGGGATCAAATAATTATTTCCTTCACTGTAGAACCACAGGTTGAGACTAGGACTCTTTCTAACTGGTCTGTAGTGTTGAGCTGGGCTGTGGTGAAGTAGAAAGGAACAGTAAAAGTAAAGAACAAGCATGTAAAAGAAGGGAATTAAAATTGTGTGTGGAAAATAATCTGTATTGCGAAGGAAACAGTCAGCAAGTTGTGTACCCACTATCTACTGTATACAATCCCCTCCAAGTTATTGTTGACTAAAAAATGTTGTTTTGTTTGGTGGTCGCCATCATTGAACTGTCAAACATCTGGTCCTGTCTAACCAAAGTCATCAGTTACATGCGGCCTGCAATGGTGTAGCGCCCCCATAGCACAAGTCCACATCTACCTCCCCATGCCATGTTACATTGCAACACCAGAACAGCTTCTTTCATTAATCATATAGTAGGAAGTTTCATTGCTTCATACTTTGATCACGATAAAATATTTTGCAAAGGCAACCAACTTTAGTTTACACCATTTACATACCAATTTAAAGGGGTTATTTACTTCTCGGACAACCCCTTCTCAATCACTATGAGGGCAGGAGGGGACAGTGAAGCAGCCACTGACTGGCCGCAGGGATCGCATTACACAATAATGTCACGCAAGCTCTGGGAGAGCCAGTGCTGACACAGCTGACTCAGAGGTGAGTATAAGTGTTATTATTTTACTTGGAGGAAACATAGTGATTGGGAAGTGGTTGTTCGTTACTTTGAGTGTAGGATCTGATCTACTTGGTTAGAAACTGTTAATACCTTTGTGCTTGAAAGAAATACAGACTGATACAGATTTTGAGTCCACATGCCAAGACCTGAGGCAAAGGTGGAAGAGAGCGGGTAAAGCTGGGTTCACATGAGAATGATTGACCTGAACTTACAGTCTCTTAGTAACATAAGGCTGTAAGTTCGGGTCAGGAGACTGGAGGTCAGTCCAGGTATTGTGGTCCGTACATGGACCATAAAATACGCTCTTGTGTTCCCCGTCTAAAAGTCACTTATTGAGTGCCTTGCATAAAAGTGGGTGACTTTTTATTGCAGCAAGACCCTTCAAAATGACATTTTAGTCTAACTTGTCACTTTTTGTGGACACAGACTTCTGTTCTCCATAACACAATGTTCTTATTGTGTCTCATTTGTAATTTTTATCTCTAGAGCAATCTATATACATATTACCAGCAATATTCACTGCAGATGAAATTGCCTATGAAATCATTGTGTGTCCTCTCTACGATGTGAACGAGACCTTTTATTTGGTGGCGTCAGATCTTTACAAAGGTAAGCTATGTTATTTATCAATTGCTGGCTCTCAGAAAAATCTTGCAAATACTGCTCCTATATAAAGCTGCCAATTCTTCACTGTAATATCTGCCAACACTTGACTCGTTACAATCTCAGCTCAAACAAGCCCAAGCAAGTGAAATCCACATCCCAGCTAAAGACTTCCACCTAATATGATTAAGTTAGCTGTGGATTCATAGGACAGTGGCAACTGAAGCCTCATTCAGACGTCAGTCTTTCTCGTATTTGCTATATGCATTTTTTCAAAGGTTAGGTCATGTATCCATTATAGTCTATGTAGCTGTTCACATGTTCATGTTTTGTTTTTTTGGAGTACCAAGCGGTCTGCAAGAATAAAAACGGAGACATTGGTTTTGAACAGAGTCACAGATCAAAATCGCTCATATAAGTCTTTAGATCAGGACAGCATGGACGCCATCCAGATGAAGTCAGTTTTTAACAGTGCAAAAGGTAAAAATAAATATTTTTGCCAAACACTTCGGTGCACCTATCTACCTACTTCCACCTGTTTCTACTCCCCTTTGGCTGCTGTAAAACCCAAACTGTCAATCATGGAAAAGGGGGTTTGGAGATAGTTGCAAAACAAGTAGATGGGAAGGTGCCCGGAATTGCCATGGATGCCAGCCAGCAAGACCTTTCCCTGTAGCGTCAGTGTCCATTTGACTCTTTATAGGTTGTTACATACAGATTTTAAAAATGTATTTTTTTTGCATATGAAAGGAACAGATGAGCATTATTGAAAATATTATCATTTTAGGGTGGTAAAATTACTTATTAGGTTCCCTTTATATACCACGTTAGTCAGAATACTCAGGTGAACCAGGAAAGAACTGACCCTCTAGACTGCATGATGGACATCATAATAGTTCCTATAATAGATGCTGTAGAGCTGAACCTCCCATTCATCCATATCTACACTGGACCTTAATACTTGGATATTTTTTTCCTTTCGAAAACTAAATTTGCTGAATGGAAAAAGTAATTACAGAACTATTTACTGATGGCATTACCGAAATATTTACGTTCTTAAATCTTATACATAGGAAAGTATGATGAGAGTGCATAATGTAAAGTAGATAAAGTGTGTATTTATATAATCCTGGAAACTTTTTTGCATTCTTCTAACAGCCGTCATCTGTGTTCTGTGCAGCCCAATAGGCTGCTGCTTGACGCATGGAGGTCTTTCTGCTATAGACATAGTTTCTAATATGTGACATAAATGTAATCTCTCTTTCCTAATACATATCTGCTTAATGCAACCTTCATGTGCACCGTTCTAAGAGGGAATAAGCAGCAATGATGTATCCAAGTGGAAGATTGTTTGGTTATTAAAGACAAATAAAAGCTCCGGATGAGGCTGGATTAATCCCCAGTTGAGCTAAATAGTTTCTTCCCCCCCCAAACAAAAAAAAACACATGAATCAGTTCCTGCCAAATTATCCAAACATGCCAATGTAACTAGCTATCTTTGGATTGCTGCCACAATTCTGAAGCTATGAAAGTTTCCCAGATGGATGTAAGCATTTCCTGGAGGTTTATGGCTTTTACTAAAAAGATATAGCAGTAAAACAAACTGGGATTTAATTCCATAGTAAGTTTCACATTATATTCATTCTGTATTTTAAGGAAAGACAGGATACAAGAAAAAACTTGAGAACTTCCCAAGAATATGACTATGAAAGGGGTTCTATGTTTTTCCCAAGGAAGGCTGACATAATAGAGCATTCAGTGTGCTGTACATTTGTAATATACAAACTGTTGAAATTCGGTTCATGGCTGCAATCTTATAGGAAAAGCTGTGTTTATTTACAGTCATGTTCTTCAGCTTTTTATAGACGGAGAGAATCACATTCCTAAATCTGGACGACGGTCTGTGGTCGGTACATCTACACTGCTTAAAGGGGACCTGTCATGTTGAAAATGGTATTTGATCTGCATGTTATAGAGTAGGTGGAGCTGATTAGATTAGATAGATTGATACACAATTAGATTGATACACAATTTTGTGGTAAAGTTTTAGCAAAATTTGCATTTTGTTCATTAAAATTCCTGATGTTTGTGTGCGCAGGAGTTTGGTAGGCGGTCCTATTCAGTGATTGACGGTCTTCCCTGTATGACTGCATGCAGAGATCCGACCAACATCCAACAATCACTACTAGGACCGACCACTGGACCCATATATATACAAATACCGGGGATGTCAGTGAATACAAGTTAGAAAACTAGAAAACTGTGAATACAAGTTGTACGGATTCTCTTTGAACAAAACTATATATCGTTCTGCTTAGGTCCTAACTATCTATACTATTCTGATCAGACTGTATGCACAATGTGACAGGTTCCCTTTAAAGCCCAGGTAAAGAGGTATTACTATCTGAGACGTTTATTGCAGAACCTCATATTATGCCATAAATATGTGACAGGTGGAGGCTCCATCTCTGTTTTCTCAGAGGTCTCCTCTTGGCAGTTCAATGATGAGGAGAGAAGGTGGAGAGGTGCCTGTGCATGCAGGCTGCTCTCATAGCTTATCGTTGCTGTGAAGCTTCTTGCATGTTCTTATAATAGGTGAAAGTCCAGTAGATCGGTGGTTCAGTAGTCTTACCGCTTTGCAACGCTGGGTTCTTGGATTCGAATGCCAAAAAGGACAACATCTGCAAAGAGATTGTAAGTTCTCCCTGTGTAAGCATGGTTTTCCTCTTACACTCCAAAGCTCCAAAGACATAGTGATAGGGAATGTAGATTGTGAGCCCAAATGGGGACAGTGATGTTTATGTCTGTAAAATGCTGCTGAATATTTTGGAACTATATAGGCAAGCATAATTAAAAAAAAAATATTTAGTGGAGATAGTACTTTAAGTTTCGTTGGAGCACTTGACAGTGCTGGAAAATGGCAAAGTAGCTCTCGGACCAGAAAAAGCTTAGAACCCTTGACATTGTTCAAGATGTGTTCTTTTGTCATATAATAGTTCTTTAGATCTCTATACACATTACATGTAAGTCAATCAAACCCAAAGGTAGGCCTTCTCTGGCAGCAGATGTCGAGGTGAAGAAGGAATCTAACATGATCATATGATCATAACAGAGATGATATATGGCTAACTTCTTCTGTATGTGATTTTGTTTTCTACAAATACAAGAGTTGACTGAGCCAACAAAATATAAAAAATGTCCCCTGTGCTTGTTAATCATTTATGGTATAAAGTACATAAAGAACCATCTTATCTACTGTATAATATACACATATATACTTTCAGCTCATATGTAACTGCCCTGTGAGTTCTAGAACACTTAGGATATGGTTTTTACACTGATCTCCCAAATTCCATATCGAAATCAGCCATTGATTGTTATATGGAGGTTTGTGTACTTTTGGCAAACCCACTCCAAAACTCCAAATGGTGTCAGTTTACTAATGATTACACTTTGTAATTGTAAGAAGATGGAAATACTGCCCATATTCCCCCTTGAAAAATAAGTGTATTGTTGACGTGTAATGGTTACTGTGAATTGCGTTAGGGTGTTGATATTGTATTCTGTCCAGCAACAGGAAGTTGACAGGGACATTTAGATTTAATGCCTGGGACTAGCCAGAGTAGGAGGGGATAAGCTGAAGGAACAAGAGACAATTCCTGTTTAGAAAGGGCCCAGTGTGCATAGAGAAATGACCTAAGGTCTAATGTGATCAGTGCCGCATGATGTGGGTGTCTCTAATGAGAGAGGAGACACAGACAGAAGATAGCGAGATCCTGAGCAGAAAAGTAGAAGAGAAGTGACTAAAGGAACAAAGTAATCGATCAGAGTCTTGTGTTAGGACGCCTAGCAGTATGGCATGGAGTTTAAAATTCACATAGGTAAAGGACCTAAATGGGACATAATGCATAAGATGAAGAGAGTGTCCTGCACGGAAGTTCCAGAGCGTAAGAGACAGAAGAGATAAGTAACAGCTAGTGGCAAAGTAGCTCCCATAGCGGAAAAGGACGTGGTACTGCGGGTTGAGCATAGGACTCTTACAAACTGGACTGTAGAACTGAGCTGGGATGTGGTGAAGTAAAGAGGAAATGTGAGGACAGGACAAGAGAGAGAAGAGGAAGGAATCCGTGTGTGAAAAATTCTCCATATTGGAAAATAAATATTCATCAAGATATGTGCCCGTTATCTCCTGTATATAATCCCTTCCCATTTATCGTTGAGTAAAATGTTTACTTTTGACTGGTGGTCTCCCTCATTGAACTGTCAAACACCTGGTCCTGGCCATACCAAGTTATCAGTTACATGTGGACCGCAGGGGCATAGTGCCCCCATAGCACAAGTCCACACACCCAGCCAGGACACCCACCTTCATGTAACGTACCGGGGCACCAGAGATGAGTGCCTCGCCTATGGCTACCGCCCTGCGCCACCTTACATAATCACCAAATAAATAAATAGCATGTCTAAATGGTACTTTGTAAAATGATTTTAGGCAGAATCACAGATTTACCAAAACGTTGTTCAAAAATTTAGCTCTCTGATTTCATAGTTTTCCTTTTGCTTTGCACAAATAATTTCTTGTTATAAATCAGCATTCATGCTCAAAGTGAGGCAGTCAAACATAGTGGTTACAGTCTTCCATGTGAAAGTGCAATGTTTTGGGTAGCACTACAACATGGGACAGTTCATAGCTGTTACACAATAAAGGCTTGTTCACACAACCATATTTTCAGTCCAAGTGATGTCGATGAAAAAGACAGACCACACGTGGACCCATGTTACTTAATGGGGCTGTGTAGATGAGGGATTTTTTTCACTGACCGAATCTGCGAGTGAACAAAATTGCAGCATGCGTGAGTTTCTTCAGTACATTGGATGAGACCTATTCAAGTCTATGGTGAGCAAATGCCGTATGGAGCCACAATATAGCATCTGTTTTTTATATATACATTACAATTTTGTAACATAGGAAACTATAACTGGTCCTGTAAATGATTACTAGCAGCTACTGTAAAAATGGATTCTACACAGATGACAATTGAGAAAAAAATTGTCCTACTTATCTGGTTGAAAATCCTGAATAAACATTAAAAAGAAGGGGCCAATTGCTGACAATTGATAACTACATTACAAAGTTTGGTCAATCAACACTAATAATTTTTTTTTTAGCAATTCCTTCCAAGAAAACTTTATTTACTTGTGGGATGGGTTGCAGTTTTTCTTGATACCATTTTGCAGTACATTTAATTAATTGACGCACTTTCCGATCAGGACCGTTTCATCGGGATGATGGCTGTGTTTTACAGCCAGTATCTTCAGCTGATGATGTGAGCACAAGTCTTTCATCTTTGCCATGGGCTGGACATACCCTTATGTATCTTTTGCATATAGGATGTATTCATATATCATTTTCTGGGAATCGATTAATGACCATCCTTTGTTTTGTATCACTGACCAAGTAACCATATAACACACTTTTTTTCCTCTTTTTTAGCCTGTAGATTAACTTTTTCTTTCTTCATACTATGTGTTAATTTCAATAAACTAGTTTCCATAACGTCATAAAGTTATACATTTTAGATAATAATTAAAAGATAATACAGATTCCAAGAACATGATATTTAATGCTTAGATCCTGGGGGGGTTGTGCCTCTCCTCACTCCTAATTTTATTCACCAGGTCACATTTTCTGCAGAAGTTTAATTTTTTTTTTTACTAACTTTCCAACATGTAATTTAAAAGGTGGATTATAAAATAGAAATGTCGCCATTTCGGAAACAAAATGTACAAAGTCTAATGTTCTCACTATTCCTGCAGATGTCTTTTGCCGAAGTTTTATTCATATAACGAGATATTAACTGGAAGATATAAACCTGTTACATACATACATTATACACAATGTAAGGATTCAATTTGTGGGGTTGGCATGGACAGGAGGCTCGTGGAGGGCTCTTTTTAGCTAATAGGTGCAAAGCAATGACAGAATGTGTTTAGGTTACATAAGCACTCCTATCAAAGTTTTTATCCTCTTAATATATTACAATCATCATATTATATAGCACTGTGCGCTTACAATTGCTCATTTTACCCTTCTACCCAATTATTTTCTATCCCATTAGGTCTATGACATCAAGATTATAAACTGACTAGATGAATCCTTCTAAGCTCTATGTAGAAACAGTAAGTTTCTTTTTCATGCATGAGTCATCATTACAACTACAATTCTACATCATTGCAAAGTCCCTGGCAGCCCAGCTCCACCTCTTCTTCAACTCCTGACACAGCTGCTCTGCAACTCCCCTCCGCCAAGGACTTGATAGTGGGGTAGAATTGTATGATCGTACCCAAAAAAATCTGTTCTGTCAAATATAAATTTATTTAAACCGTATGTTAAACTCTAAAAAGAAAAAAATCAAAATGCCAGAATTGCCATTTTTGAGTTGCCACAATTCCCACAAAAAGTTAAAATAAAACCAATCAACATGTCATATGTATCTCAAGATGGCACAAAAAACAAGCCCTCACACAGCTCCATCGCCAGAAAAATAAAAATTAAAGGTCTCAGAATATGATGGCCTAAACAATTTTTTTTTTACAAATCTGAGAGTTATTTTCACCATTAAAATAATAATAAAAAATTGCACTGGTTTGATATGGTCATAATCTTATTGACCTGGAGAATCATTTTGCAAGGTCATTTTTGCCACATAATGAATGCTGTGCAAGTAAAACCCTTTGTCCCTCTGACCGCCTCACTCTAAAAGACCATGTCACCCACTGTGCTCCTCCAAAACCACCAACCCTAAAGCTACTGTCATTTCCTTTACTGCCAAGTGATATTTCAGTTTTTCTTTTTTTAATAAATTTGCAAAAATTTCTACATTTCTGTTTTTTTCAGTCAAGATGGGGTACAGAGTGTACATTAATGAGAAAAAAATGAACTTTTTTGAATATACCAAATGGCTGGAATGAAACAAAGAGTGAAAAATTTAAAGGGGTCTGAATACTTTCTGTACCCACTGTATGTATTTGGAAGTAAAAATCATTTTTGCAATGCGGTTACTTAAAATGTTTCACTGTTTTGTTTTTACAGGTTCTTTATTTCCTTGCACATTCAACTTTAATGTAAGTCTGTGGTCAGAAATCAGCTGAGAGAAGCTCAAAAGAGACAAATTGTAGAGTTCAAACGCAGCCGTTGGATTGTCAGAATGAGCTTCCTGACGAATTATCATTTAACCCATTATGCAGTCGGCAATAGTCAGTGCAACACAGAGGTTACAGGAGGCAAACATTGTCACATTTTTAATGAAACCAGATTCCAAAAATGATTTCTAGCCATAAATATATTTGCATTTAAACAGGTTGCCCAGTATTTTTTATTTGCTATGGGCCAAAAAACTATCAGGCAGGTCATTGTTACCAGAGGCATCTACCTGTGTGTTTTACCCGGTGCCGATTCAGAGCGGTCACTGATGGTGTTTTAGCTGTTCTAGGTCCACATAGAAGTTCTTCCTCTTCCAGGCTGCTCTGTTGATGGGGCGTGACTTCTGACGTTATGCTGATTGACAGCCGCCTCCCCGCGGTTAGGCAGCGGGGAGCCAACTGTCAGTCAGCATGATGTCGGTAGTCATGCCCCATCAACAGAGAAGAGTGGAAGAGAAGCCGCAGCTCTGTTGATGTGATGCCAGCGGAAGCTGCTGAATCACTGGCAGGAGCGGTCTGTAACCACTGTATGCCGGCAGAGGACGACATTGAGCACAACAAGCAGGTTGCTAGCAACGACCTGCCTGTTAGTTTTTAGGCTCATAGTTAAAAAAAAAAGCCCTGGATAAACCCTTTAAGAAAAAAAAAATGTGTTCCCCAAGAAAAAAATGGATTTGGACTTATGCAAATTAGCTCATTGGAGGTAGGGCATAACAGCATCTTGTTAATGAGGATGCAAATGTTGGGATGTGTTGTATATAGAATCATTTGTTGCAGAAGTCCTGAATTAGGAAAACATTCTGAATCTCAAAAAAATAGATTTTTATTTTTTTATGTTATGAATGAAAAACTTTGCATATAGCATTAGACGTAGATGTACAGTACTAAGTGATCAAATGTAGGATGCCAGTCTAGACAGCGAATTGTTAAAGTGTCAGAACAGCGGTAAAACTTTTTCTAGTAATGTTTCCCGGAAAGTAATCTCCATCCTTTTGTACAACACGAATGTACAGTGTGTTTCATGTAGACTTTATTCCCTTGGCTTTCTGCCCGATGATTTGCCTAGTACAGATCTCCTAGCAACCAGTCCCTAGTCATTAGAATTTTTCTATATCACTATGTCTCAGGTGATGTCATCGTTACCATGACAACTATCAGCTGCAATAACTTTGACATATTTTTGCCAGTAAGCAAAATAAATAAAAAAATAAAATAAAGGACTAAACATCCTTGCGGGGAGACTGAAGCATTAAATATTCTCCTCACACTTCACAATGGACAGCCCTGTTTTTTTGCTGATGCAGTATTTCCATGTCAGCATCGCTGCACAGTAACCCTTTCTCTATTCCCAGTATCTCACGCTAAGCAGGTTTTTTTCTGTACTAAATATATTAATTCTCACTAAATAATTTATCATTTCCTTTACTGCCAAAAATGACATGTTTTTCCAAGTTTTTTAATAAATAAATTTCAAGTTTGTACATTTTTCATTTTTAATTATTGTTCCACATGGATAATCAATACATTAGGATTGAAGTGGGGTCTTGTTAATATGCCACAATTTGGTCTGTATTGTACCCTTTTGACTGGAATGTGTCTGTAGTTGTCTGTGCACATTAGGCCGTGTTCACAAGGAGTTTTTGGAAGTATTTTGTGGAGCAGATGCGCTCCAAAATCCTTCTAAAAAATCTCTACAAAAATCCACTTTGCTGTTCATGTAAGGAGTTTCTTTAGGGTATGTTTTTCCCTTAAGACGTTTTAAAATCGCCTGGTGAAAAATAAATGTAAATGTCACTTATTTGATGTGGGTCATGAATGAATGCCTTGAAATTAGGCAATGACCAATCAAAAGGCTACAAAAAAGAAAAAAAGTTTCAGGAAAAAAAGTTCTTCAAGACTGCTT
>VIAB01000168.1:280521-299253 GCA_009801035.1 Oophaga pumilio
ATGAGAAGGTGTGTCCAAACTTTTGGTCTGTACTGTATGCAGCATCTGAATAATAACATGGTAAATAAAGATTTAAAATCTAACAGGACTTTAAAACATTTGTGTGCAGTTGCTGATTCACAGAACATAAGAGAATCTATTCATCTATATTCTTAGAAATTTGCAAAATGTGAATCACAAATTTGGTTAATTAATTTATCAATGCATTCATATATACAAAACAAATCATCAAAAAGCGATTCAAGTGAAAATTTTCCTCACTTCCTGCCAGGAACCTAAACATTACCACATAGAGACTATTGTTATTGATAGCCATGTAATATGTTGTCACTGTATCATGCAGCCGAGATAAAAAAGGGAAATATTTCTACTAATAAATAAAGAAGTCCTCCTCCCATCAAAGTTTTTATCCTCATAATATATTGCAGTCATTATATTATATAGCACTGTGTACTTACAATTGCTCATTTTGCCTTTTTACCCAGGTAATTATTCTCTTTTTTCCTCTCTATGTGGAAACAAGAAGTCTCTTATCCCTGCATTTATCATTGCCCTCTTCAATTTCTGACCCATCTGCCCCACTCCTCCCCCTGCCATAGACTTTTGCAGTAACTCATGACTTGTGCAGAGAAAATTGACCTCCTGTTTCCACATAGAAATTAGAAAGATTCAAATAATCAGTTTTTAATCATGTGATGTCATAGACCTAATGGAAAACAGAAGAATTCACTGGGCATAAGGGCAAAATGAGCAATTGTAAATACACAGTGCTACATAATATGATGATTGCAATTTAGTAAGAGGATAACATTTCAGATTGGAGTGCTTCTTTAATGTGCAAGAGGAGGATATAGCTGCTTCCACAGAACTCATTTTTTGAAAGTGGAAGACACTGATGCATATGAAGGGTTAATCTGTTATATTAGTACACAGCTGTTTCTAAAAGGTTAACAAAGGTCTCTCACTACATACATACAGAGACAGCAGTTGCTATACCACGCTGAGAAGAAGGATATGACAGGGAATGGCTCTGTTAATGCTGATTCTAGCCTTCTCTTCCTGCTGATCCATAATACACAGGACTCCATCTAACATTCCTTCTAATATGATTATACTCAGTTTGGAATAAGACAGCAGAACAGATCCCTCTTGTTTCCACCCAGTGGTATCTCCTTATTCAGAAGCTGAAAGTCAGCTGTCAAAATAGATAGTGGAAAGTCTGACTTACTTGGCATTTCCCACAACCAAAAGTTCATTTTACTCAATAGATTTTGTAATAATAATAAGTTCCATAATTGGATGTGTTTAAATAAAATGTGTGTGATCAGACCATGTTCCTGCACGGTCAAACACAGCCATTTCACAGTACACAGCAGGGGCACATTTATCAGATTATCTCAGCACAAGAACATTTTTTTTTAAACATCCAATTCTGGAACTTATTATTATTCCAAGATCTATTGATTAAAATCAGCTTTTGTTCGTGGGAAAACCACTTTAAAGTCATTCCTTTTTCTTATAGGGTTATTCTTACCTTATCCTTTCATGGCTCAGTAGATAATAACTCTTTCCAGGCTCTGACTGACCACTATATGTACCAGATTAATTTGAGATTTAAGACGATAGCATAGGTCACTGTGCTAAGCTGATTCCATAACTCCCATTAATTTCTATAGAGGTCACAGAAACAGCAAAGCTTAGCCGCTCCCAGCTGTTTTTGTAGATCCACCTACAGTAGTCAGAGCTTGTATGAAGCTACTCCTGTCTCAACCACGAAAAGATTGTAAGGGAAATATACCTTTAGGCATTTATTATTAAAAAAAAGATAAATTTGCTTAATTATGTATATTTAGGTAATTTATATTTCAGTCCCTTATTACTTCATGAGTTTTATCAGTGTTATGTTATCTATAGCGTATTATGTATTACCTTAAAGGGAATCTGTCACCCCAAAAATGCCATATCAAGTAAAGATATGGCTGAATAGAGCGTCCCATAACTAAGCTAACGGTGGGTATCATATATCATGATACCCCCGTTATCATAGCAAAATACCTTTTTAAAGTTGGTGATTGTACGTGTCAATCACTGCAGTCAGGTCAGGAGGGCGGCGGTTTTCATGTCCTCCCCCGCCCCCGCTCCTCGTCATCTGTTGCGTATCGCCGTCTGTGAATACCACAGACGGCGTTAGTTTCCCGCAGTTGCGCAATTCAAAATCCTGCCCGGCGCATGCGCAGTATGCTTTGCCCAACAGTGGGCAAAGCATAAAATGACTACAGCGCATGCGCTAGTCTTTCCTTGCCCCGGAAATTACTGCTTGCCTTGGACGACTTCCGGGGCAAGGAAAGACTAGCGCATGCGCTGTAGTCATTTTATGCTTTGCCCACTGCTGGGCAAAGAAGACTGCACACGCGCCGGGGCCCTGCTTCACCGCGCAATCGCGGAAGCATTACGCTGTCTGTGATATTCACAGACAGCGTTACGTGAAGAAGTGGAGGAGCGGGGGGGAGGAAGCGAATAACCGCCGCCTTCCTGACCTGACTGCAATGATTGACACCACGAAATACCAAGTTTACAAAGGTATTTTTCTATGAAAACGGGGGTATCCAGATAAAATGAAAATACACATAGCTTAGTTATGGGACGCTCTATTCAGCCATATCTTTACTTGATATGGCATTTTTGGGGTGACAGATTCCCTTTAAATGTCTTAACTAATTTAAAGTGAACTTCTAGGCAAAAGCTAAACATACAAGTCCCAACTTAATCCAAACTTACACAACCTCGGGCCCCACTGATTTGGAGATACATGGGGGTTTTAATGAATGACTGCAACCTTGTGAAGTGCCCAAGTTGAAAGAAGATGATGTCATGGCCTACACAGGCTCTTGGTATCTATTCGCGTGCTATAAGCACACTGCAAGATGTGGCATGGAGAGAAACCCTCATGAAATGCTAAATCAATAAAAATCTGGAAAGTAAACTTTGGAGTTAATGTGGATGCATCCACATCAGGCCGCAGCTTGATGCTTTGCTTTTGCCAAGAGGCTTGCTTAAATCTGGTTAAAAATTAGAAATTTATAGCCAAAATTGTTGCTTGAATTTTCTTCTTATTACTTTTTAAGATGGCCGATAATATCAAGAAATTATCAATGGATGCTGTTACCGAAAAGAAACATGAGGCTGAGCTACCTCTACCCCCACCTCCCGACACAGCACATCTTTCTGTTACAGTACCTGGAGTACAAGAGCAATCTTTCATGCCTCCGCCACCACCAAAAGAGTCATTTTCCAAGTTCTATGAACAGAGACAAGTAAATGAGCTGAAAAGACTTTATCGCCATATGCATCCAGAGTTAAGAAAGAACTTGGAGCATGCTGTGTCTAGAGACATTTCCGAACTGTTAACCACTGATGAGCCAAATCAACAGGCTTCAGTTAGCCTAGATGCAGTTTTGCCAGGAGAGGTACAGTCCATGCGCTGGATCTTTGAAAACTGGAATTTGGATGCCATTGGAGATCACCAATGTAACCGAAGACTGACTGAAGAAGAAGCTGTACTTGGTGGCAATGTTAAAAACACGTCTTTGATGTTTCAGGGCCAGACAAGCAATGGTGGTAAAAGGTACTCATCTGCCCCAATCGGAGAAGATCAAACTAAGGGAGATGTGAAAACAGCTTTGTGGTTATTTGAAACACAACCTCTTCACTCATTAAATAAAATATTTCCTGCAGATGCCGATGTCCAGCAAGCAGTTTTAAAAGACCCAGTTGAAAAAGGTGATGTGAGTGGAACCAAAATTCTCTTTGAGACACAATCACTAGATGAAGTTGGTCGCTGCAACTCTATAGAAGAACATAATATTCTTCAGCTTAAGTCCGAAATACAAGAACTGAAAGGAGAGGTGAATAAAACAATCAAATATTTTCAGACTGAGCCCTTGTGTGCAATAAGAGATAAAACTGGCAATGTTCATGAAATTAAATCTATTTGTAGGGAAGAAACTCAGAACAATGACGTAAAAACAGCCAGGTGGTTGTTTGAAACTCAACCTTTGGACACAATTCATAAGGATATGTCTACAGTTAAGGTTATTAGAGGAATATCATTGGAAGAGATAGCAAAAGGAGGTGTGAATGCAACCAAATGGATATTTGAAACTCAACCATTGGATACAATAAAAGAGAACATAGTAGAAGGACTATTTCATCAATCTGAAGATGCTGTTCAAGGAGTAGATGTGGGCAAGCAGCGTAATATCTTTGAAAAGCAATCTCTTGATTCTATAAATGATAACACCGACAGTAAATTAGCTGCCACAGAAGAAATATTGCCTGGAGATGTGAAGTCAACGCTATGGCTCTTTGAAACACAACCAATAGAAGCACTAAAAGGCAGCTTAGAAGTTGGACAATTAAAAAAAGTTGAGCTACTAAATGAAGAAAAAGGAGATGTTCAACAAAGGAAACATGTTTTCGAAACATGTTCTCTAGACAAAATTACCAAAAAAGAGAATTCAACAGATCAATATGTAACTAGCTCAGAGGAAATTATAAAGGGAGATGTGAAGTCTTTCAAAAACCTATTTGAAACACTTCCACATGAGAGTATTAGAAACCGTCAAAGTGTTCAAGTTTCCAGTCAGGATGAAATTAAGTTAGGGAATGTGAAAACAAATCAAGCTTTGTTTGAAAGCACACCACTTTATGCCATAGAAGATAGTTTGGGCAATTACCACGAAGTCACATCTGTCAGTCGGGAACAAGTAATAAGTGGTGACGTTAAAAATTACAAGTGGATGTTTGAAACAAGACCATTGGATCAGTTTAGTGAAAGTATCCAAAAGGTAGATATCATTAAAGGGATCACGAAACAAGAAATTATGTCTGGTGATGTGGAAACAGCAAGATGGATGTTTGAAACACAACCCGTTGATGTCATTCATCCGGATAACAATGTGAAAAATGAACAATGCGCGGTCCAGAAGGAAGACCCACAAAAAGGTGATGTTGCCAAATGTCGATGGCTCTTTGAGACCCAGCCTATTGACATGTTATATGATAAATCGGAGAAAAAACATGAGAAGGAACCTCCTATTCAAGGTGATGTTAACTCTTACACTTGGATGTTTGAAACTCAACCACTTGATTCTATCACAGACTCTAACGAGCGTCATATAATAGTAAGCAATGCTTCCCCAGACAATCTGGAAGGTGTTAATGTAAAAACAGCCAGGCATTTATTCGAAACTGAACATTTAGATAGTCTTTCTTCTACTAATGAAAAGAAAAAAATGATAAGGTATTCTAGTCGTGTTGAAATCCAATCAGGTGAAGTCTCCAGGGTGAAAGAGATTTTTGAGTCAAAGCCAAATGTATGTGCTCCATTACAAAACACAAAAATTACTGTAGAAGAAAATATACCAGTCGGTTCAGTAAATAAATTCACTTGGCTTTTTGAAAATTGTCCAATCGACTCTAGGACAAGTCATGGAGATGGGATTCAAGAAATACCTCCTGAAAAAGACATAGAAGGTGGAGACGTTGGAGGGAAAAAATTTATTTTTGAAACATATTCTTTAGATCAGATCCACAATGACTCTGATGAGAAAGAGATGAACAAGGTACAAGAAACAGTTACAAGAGGAGATGTAACGTCCTGTACTATGCTTTTTGAAACCAAGCCATTATATGCAATCCAGGATAAAGGAGGGATGTACCATGAAGTAAAATCAGTAGAGAAGGAAGAAATTCAAAAAGGAGATGTGAGGGGTGCAAAATGGCTATTTGAAACAAAACCACTTGATATGATCAAGCGGGACGAAGAAGTTTTTGTCATTAGAGCTGTTACACAAGAAGATATTGAAAAGGGCTGTGTCAAGGCTGCCAGGTGGAGGTTTGAGACGGAACCTTTGGATTCTATTACGGACACTGAAAAGTGCTCATCTAGAACAGTTGATGATGTACATAAAGGTGATGTCCAATTTAATAAGCAACTCTTCGAATCACAAGAAGCCAACCAGAAGAAATATGTTAGACTAGTTAGTGTCAGTGATGTACAGAAGGGAAATGTTAGAACTTCTACTTGGCTCTTTGAAAACCAACCAATCGACTGCTTGAAAGGAGATGATCAAGAACATTGCGGCATTGTAAAAGTACAAAGAGAAGACAATCAAAAAGGTGATGTTAAGCGTTGTACATGGTTATTTGAATCTCAACCCTTAGACAGCCTGAAAGACACTGAAAGCTCAGTAGTCCCTCAAGCTACAGAAGGAATTCCCAAAGCTAATGTGAAGAGTGCAACCTGGCTATTTGAAAGGACACCTTTAGATAAATTTGACTTTGAACACTCATCTAATATGGAACAGAAAAAAATAAATGTAAAAGACACGCTTGATGCGTTACTTTCCAATAATATAATCCAGCATAAAGGAATAGTCATTGAAAATAATAATGGTGGGCACGTGAAGATGATAAAATATCAGTTAGCAACACAGACAACAACAGAAATTCAAAAGGAAGAAATTGTTGGAGGTAACCTCCAAAGAATCCTACTACAGCTTCTCCACCGAACTGATGTAGAAGCTCATGGTCTATTGGTTGAAGAAAACAGCAACGGACAAATCATTGCAACAAAATTCAATCTTCTGAACCCTATCCAGTCAGCAGAACAGGAAGAAGAAAGTGTCAGAGATGATGTAGCCAAAGCCCTTAAAATTTTGCTAAATGAAGATGCTTCTACAAAAACTGGTATCATTATGGAGGAATCAGAAAGTGGTTCAGTGAAAATTATTATTTATTCCCTGTCAGTACACTGTCAATTTAACATGGCTCAGGAGGATATTCTCAAAGGAAATGTCAAATCCACAATTGGGAATCTCCTTGCATGTGGCAAAGAAAACAAATTAAAAACCTCAGTGACTCGGGAGCAGAACGAAAAAGGAAACGTCCAGTTGTTCACAAGTTGCATTGAAAAAGGTGATCTTGGATACTTAAAAAGTCTTCAAGCAGAATCAGAATTAGATGCTCTTACATATTCACAGAGTGAATCTATGAAGCAAGAGGTAACTACCAAGCAATGTAAGCAGTCAACTGATGAAAGCAAAGCAGGGTCAGAATGTGTGTTTGTTACATCTAGTCCTGTGTTCCACCCTGTACAACTTCATAAGAGTGTGAAAGAATGTGCTGTGGATGAAACCATAAGAGTTCCAGATGCCCAGAAACATTTATCTGGATGCAGCATAGAAAGAATGAACACAAGTCTGAGTAGTGCTATAGAAAGCAATACGACAGTTAAGAAAAGCACAGACGCTAAGCAAACATCTGGAGAACATGATACCTCTACGTTGGATAAAAGGTTTTGTGCTGTGGGTCCCAACTCTAATACATTACAAAATAACAGTGCTACTAGCACCGATCTACAATCTGCATTGCTGGATCTGAGACAGGCGACAGCTGAAGCTAGGACTATCCAAAAACAAGTTCAGTGCAAGATACAAAACAATGTTCAACAAATCCAAGTTACCAACGAAGAAGCAGAAAGCAGTATCATCCAACCAGTCCAAGCAGCATTTCATCAAGAACATGCAACAGTAAAGCAAACTGCAAGCGTCACGACCACTGTTAAAGACAAACGGACATCCTATGCGAGTCTTCACACTTCATCTACCAAAAAGGTCAGTGTTTCTGAGGAAGATAAAGATTCATGTGAGAATAAAGAAATCACTAGAGCAGAAGCTAGCGACATTAAAGATGATGCTGAGTCCCCCAAACATGTGAAAAACTATTTAAATCCCTTTAATGATTGTGACTATAAGGCACACATAGTACAAGAAGAAAGGGATCAAGATATTGTCAGGGGAGATGTAAAGGCAGCCATCAGAGCATTGCAGAATGCTTCAAAAGAGCAGAGAGAAATAGAAAAGGAAGAAGTTATAAAAGGTAATTTAACATCCACCCTTGAATCTCTCCAAAAGTCTAATGTAAATGTTTCAAAGGGTGACTTTAAAGCCGCTATGATATACCGAAATACAGGGCAATCCTATAATGCATGTAAAAGGAATTCTGAAGTTCAGAACAGAAAAGATCAGGATATTACAAAGTCAATACAACCATCTGATAATAACTCTCCTCCTTCTCCAGCTCCTGTGACTGACCAAGAAAGGTGCCAAGTTCCAAACCCAAGTGATATAGAAGCAACAAAAGATGACTTGGAAAAGCTGAATAATCTCATGATAAATACTAAAGATTTCATTGAAAAGGCCTGTGAAGATACAGTAGAAAAAAATGCTAATGTCTCTCAAGCTAGCCATAAAATACACAGACAAAAACCAGCACTGCCACCAAAACCTAAACACTTGTTACCAGGTGTACGCCCACCACCTAGACCCAAAAACAAGGCCACCTTAACTACACCATCATCTTCAACGTCTAACCCTTCAACTCATGTTGAACCCTCTGATCAATGTAGTTTTAAAGGTACACTAGAACCAGCCAACATGACAATGCTCATCCAAGCTCCAAGTAATGTACTAAATGTTTGTATGTATCCATCTTCAAATATAAATCCTGAATCAGAGAAGGAAATGCTTCTTCAAAAAGAACCCAAATTATGCAGCCAAAACTATCTGATTACAAGTAAAGATAAGGCCTGCCAGGAAGAAAGTGTGATAAAACTTCCTCAAAAAAAGAAAGAAGACATATTAAATGAATGCAGTGCTTATTCAGATGCTAGCATGGCAATGTATATAATGCCAGAAGACCATTTAAGACCAATTTCTGAACAAGATATAAACAAGCAGAGATTATTTGCAAATTTACATGCTGAAGACACGTCGTTAAAACAGTCAGTTGATTTGGTACAATCAAGAATGAATGTTAGTCATACTGATAACAAGAATGTCGTCATGAGGATCAAGCGAAAAAAGGAATCAGAAGATGCAAGACGCCAACGATTATCAATTCATATGGATGAAATAATGAAGGACAACGTAAAGACGGCAACAGATATTTTTGAAAATTTGAAAAAACAAGACGAGTTGGAGAAGATTTTGAAAAAAGTAGAAGAATTAGAAGAAAACTCCAGCACTGTTGATGTAAAATCCATGAGGGGATTGTTTCAAACTGTTCCAGATTGGGTGGTAAACTCAAAAGAAAATGTCTCTTCGCTTCCTAAAGAGCAACAAAGTCAAAAGGATGAAGCATTTCAGCTGCAGAAGGAAGATTTTGAAAGAGTCTCATCAGTGGAGCTTGCTTTTGAGGACCTTGAAAGGGCAAGTGCAGAAATCAAACATTTGAAAGAGCAAACCCTGACAAAAATTTTTGAAATTGAAGAAACAATTAAGAAAGCACTTTATGCTGTTTCCAACTTAAAATCAGATTCTGACATTGTAAGTCTTTCAAGTCTATTCCGTGAATCTTTAGGAACATCTACCAACACTACGAACAACATAAGAAAAATTAGTATTGTTTCTAGTAAAGCAAAAGCAGAAAAACCAACACAACTTTTTCAACAAAAGAATACAGAAGATGTAAATCAAGAAAAAACAGAGAATAAAAAATCAGAACTGGATGTGACTACTGGTGTCTCCAGCCGACTTTCTCCAACATCTCCTTCTTTCATTACCATAGAGTCTGCTGCCAGAAAGACTTCTCAGAAAAACAGTAATTCTTTACCATCAACCTTAATTTCAACCCAGAATGGAGACATGCCTCAAAATTTGCACAAACAAGGTGTTGGTGGTAAAGACCAGAATGGAATAAATTCTCTAGAGTGTGTAGATCCTTTTCTTCAGTGGAGTGCATGTGACAACGAACAATCATTGTCATCTGGATCACTCAGCATTCCAGTGGTTTGTGAACAAAACTCCAACAAGCCACCAAGTCCAAATTCTCAAAGGCAAAAAAGTGTCTTAGAGTTGAAAACTGGGCAAGAAGGTCCCAAATTAATTGGAACAACAATAGTTACTGAGAAATATGAAGAATCTGATCAATACGGCAACAAAATTGTGAAGTCCAAGACATCTACAACAGTTACTAAACAATCCGACACTCATAGTTCTTCAACATTTGAGTTTGTGTCTGCTCCTCCTCGTTATGAGGTGACTGCTTCTCCTCTTCTTAGAAGAAATGTGATCTCGTCCGTAGACAGCTCCAATAACAAAGGAAATGAAACGGGTGTGGTATTTGTTACGTTTGGTAATTCAAAACCAACTCAAAAATGAGTATTTCCTTAAGTGTCTCCTATAATAAGACGATGTTAGATTGCATTATAAAGACCAACAATATAGATCAATGAAATATCACTACGCATGTACTGTCTCCATGAGCTGTTCTACAAATATCTCTTGGCCAGAGCATTATTATAGTCATGTTAGGCACTAAAAAAGTGCAAGCAAAGGAGCAAAATTAAGAAAATAAATGTGCTAGTTCTACATTTCAACTGTTTCAGTCACTATAAGTATGAAATAGCTAGCCTCTACCATAAATTTGTACACTTGGCCAAGAGGAAGAACCTCTTGGCAGTAGGTTACTGTATCACCAATTGGAAGCATGGAATAGCAATGTTAAAAAAAACTCTGAAATCTGCAATTGGGGAACAGAGATTATTAACCGCTTCCACAAAAATGGCCAAGCTCTGACAAATGTTATGCTAGGGCCAGCTTAACCCAGCTTATAATTGGTCACAGTGGATTTAAATTGGGTGGAATTTGCCCATAGAATGTTTTCTAGAGCACATGATGGTGTCTTATAACTGATAGATCTTGAAGAAGATGCAACACTGATTATATTTCTATCTTAAAACTATAAGATGTTCTATGCATTTCTTAACAGATTTTAGAATTTTAAAATATTCAACATTGTAATTTATTATTTGTAAGATTGTTTTTTTAGAGTTTATGCATAAAATGTGAAATCTATCAATATATTACCTTTGTATGCTAATTCTACCCTCATGAAATTCTTTTATAAATCTTATACCCCTCTGTCTGTGGTAAGGCCTTTGTTTTTAATGTTACATAATAAATATGTATTTGCATTAAATCTGTATTCAATCTTTTTTCCTGACTGGATGAAGTAAATGTAGAAGCATCTTGATCTAGTACAGCTCGGCATTTTCATACTCTGGTCAAAAGAGCAATTGGCGATTTTGCTTTATAATCTTTCTCAACTGATATCCTCAATGAACATAATTAAAGGGGTTGTCCAGTGTAAATTGATAAGTCTGTAGTCACTCTGCGTGACTGCAGAATTCAGAATCCTTCCAGCACACACACTGTGCACTGCAAGGATTTACCAGTTTCTGAGTCGGGAATATAGGGTGTGTATGCGTTATGAATATTCCTGGCTAGAGCCCATCTAGCATATTGATTGAGGCCGTGCCACTTGTAGTAACGTGGCCATCAAGGGTGTGTGGCCGTCCAGCGGGCGTAGCCTTGCTCAATACAAGTACTCACAAGTTGGGTTCTGGCCGATAGTATGTATAACGCATACAAACCTTCCGGTCCCGGCTCAGAAACCGGCAAATCCCCACAGCGTACAGTGCATAGTTGGGGGGATTCATAAGTCTGCAGTCACACACAGTGGGTTGTCCACTACTTGGATGATACATTTTTTAAATGAAGTAGATCTTGTAAAATAAAAAAAATAACATATACTCACCTCTCGCACTGTTCCAGATATGTTGGTGCCCAGTATGCTGGGGTTCGCATGACATTTTAAGCCATGTGAGTCCTGCAATCGCTATTGGGCTGCTGCACTCTCACTTCTTGTGCTTGTGTGACATTCATCCAATGGAAGTGAAAGCGCAGCAGCCCAATATAGGTGCTGAGTCCTTTCTTTTTTTTTTACTTTTTACAAAGATTACTTTGTATTTCCTGGTAAAAGGAAAGAGCAAAACTTTTAAAGTAGGCCACATCCTATAGCTAGAGTGTACCATAAACAAAAATGACTTTTTCCATTATGTCAAGTCCCTATTTCTTTTCACCTTTCATGTCTTGATGTCGATTCATGTCCTGAAAGCAAAGAAAGTACTAGAATGTTTGTTGGTTGAACATTGGCTACATTGGATCCCCATATATATGTCAAGTCCACAACTAATAAAGGGGTTTTCCACTTTGGAAATTAAAAAAAATTGTAAGAATATCACAAAAAAGCACTACTCTATTTGTTACTCTCAATCCAGTGCTTCCCAAGAGACATAGGAAAGATGTGTATCTTCGTACCGTGTTAGCCAGTAGATAGAAAAATATTTAGACTTGAGAATCCTCAGTGGTTGATACCTTTTAATGGCTAACTGAGTTTCAGTTAGCCATTAAAAGGTATCAACCACTGAGGACTCTCAAGTCTAAATATTTTTCCCAAGAGACAATGATTCCTCAACCGATCGCAACAGCGACCCACCTCAACCAATGACTGGCTGCAGCTGGCCAGCTGTCCCTGAGATGGGACGTCATCGGTGTAGTGACTAAACAACCCTGGAGCAGAAGTGGCATGGAATTGGTGAGGTTGGTATTGCTTATTAAATTATTTTAACCCATTCTGAAGCATTTGAAAAATGTGGAAGTGGACAAGTTAAAGTCTAGATTAAAATGTTCTCTCTTGTAGAGAGAGGAAACACCTTAACCCAAAGTAGGTGCATTTGTAGATAACACAGGAACGTGGGATGTCGCCACGGACAGGAGGCAAATTAAGAGTTAACAGATTTATTAACACAAACAGTAATCTCCACGCAGGGAGTAAAAGGATGCAGGGAAGTGGCAAGGAATGGGACAGCACTGGGTGAGTGACTGGAAAGGCGGGATAAGAGACGACGGTAGTTCAAACTAAAGTAATATGACTTAACAGACGATGATCCTCCAGCATGCGATGTTTCAGTGTCCCAACGGTGGCACCGGCAACATCGATGCTGAGCAGCCAGATGAAGTCTCTGACAGGCGGGAATCCAACGGTGGCGCCGTCAGCAGCGGCACGTGTCGTCTCGTCGCAGTCTCTGAGGTAAAAGCAAGCTTCCCGTGCTCAAAGGTATCTAGCACGGTACTTAGTCCAGTGAAGGGAACTGATGGGACGAATTCTCGCCCCGCGGTATGTCTGGCATCCTGCTCACAAGGTTCAGACCTGGTCGTCTGTCTAACTGCGCACGTGTCACAGTCACAGCTTGCTTGTCAGCGGGACTAATAGCCAGGTTGAGTGACGGAGCAGAAACACACTGTCATCTAGCTCCAATAGGTGCCTCACTCAGGGGAATGTCTGACGGGCCTTATATACCCGGGTGCTTTGTCTCTCCCGTCAGATCCTCACACATCTCTCCAAACAGCTCCCCTGTCACCCGTCTCTCTGTCTTCCTGCGCGCAGCGCAGCTCACTCTTACTCCGCCCCCAACACACCTCACGAAAGCCCGGTCCTTTTCTAAATAATTTCCACCCTGCAACATAGGTGACAGTCCCGATGGTTCCAGACCCGAAGCAGGGAAGGCACCCCCGTGTATATTCATCCTCTTACACATTTCATTAGCAAATACTTTAATTTAAGTGCATAAGACCTTGAATAAATAAATCATTTCAATTTACTTATACAATGCAACTGAGAAAAATTGCTAGACATGACAGAAATGACAATTGTAAGGGTGCTTTAAAATTCCGTTTAGTTACACGTTTGTGGGTCCCAACAGGGCTTGCGTCTGAAAAACGGGATTCGAACGTATGCGCCAACTGGGCTGTAGACTATAATGGTGCTGGCAGAGCAAACATATGCTCACCCATGCACCATATTTGAACTGAAGGTGGACACCGAAAGATGTAGTAGACTGTGTCTGGGTGTCCGCCTCCAGTGGGCGTATATGCCCGGAAATTACGCACAGCATGGTACGGTGCATATGTCTGAATCCCGTTTTGTGGGGGGTTGGATGCAAGCTCCGACGGGACCCACGAACGTGTAACTAAACGCAATGTGAAAGCACTTTAACACTCTTGTTCACACATCCATTTAGCCTCTCCATTTTTCAGCTCCAGTTACAAAAGACAAATGAGGCTTATAAACAGAATTAGGGTATGTTTCCACGGTCAGTAAACACTGAGGGTTGGACGCTGCATACATCCGCAGCGTCCAACCCAAAGTGTCCAAATGTTACAGCATAGTGGATGGGATTTCAAGAAATCCCATGCCCCTTACGCATGCAGAGACGCCTGCAGCTTACCTGTGGAGACAGACATGTGCAAGATAAATTTCACCCGTACAATGTATTGGACGCGGTGATTCCGCACGGTTCAATGAACACATGCCGAATCACGTGCGTTCAAAAGCCGGCAGCGCTTTGGACGGAGCGGACATGTGCTGCGTTCAAAGCGTTGCCGATTACTGACCATGGGGACATAGCCTTAGGATCATGTGAACTGCTTCATACAGAAGCCAAGGGGTGCCATTGATTTATGTGGGGAATCTCTCTTTTATGTTTGTGCATTTATTTTTAGAAAAAGTTCTGCAATTGTTTGTTAAAAGAAGAACAGATAAACAAAAAGTATGAACACAGCCCAAGTTTCATATTATGTATAATTTCACCCAGGCTGTATATCTTTGTGTAGCTTTTTTATTCAATAAGATCTTCACAAACACCCTTCAAATGCATTGACATTGTCATTTAGCAGATTCATCATTCACATTTCACAGGGTATACATATAGAATGGATTCTACATGCACTTCTTCCATTAATATTATTAGTGGGGTTATTGGGTCCTTGTAGAAATAATAATTCTCAGTATATAAAGATATGGAGATATTGGTCCTTTATAATTGGGTGCTCTTCTTCTCCGGTTCACCATGTAGTGTGTGTGAATTACTGAAGTCGTCCTTTGGCAAACTGTCTGACCTGAAAGAAGATATTTGCTTTCATTAGTGAACATAGCAAAATAAATCTATGAACATAACACCTGATAATAGTGTATCACTGATAAATAGTAAAGAATTAGAATTCAGTCCTGGGGTCCCCAATTCTACATCCATTCATGCAGTGATCAGCCAAGAAGAATGCCAGATACTATTAACATCATTGATGTTGCTCTAGTAAATCTCTGACACGTGGCATTATTGTCAAATCTAAAACAGCTTAGATATACGGGACAAATTTACCTTGGAATATTATTGACTTCAAATGTATGATCCTGAAGATTCTTGCCCAGGGTCTCTGGTAAAAGGAAGCAAAAAAGACCCCCGATAATCGGCCCACTTCCATAAATGGCCATTGGTATAGCCGGGTGATATTTGTCCAGAAGACTAATGAGCGGCGCTATGATCCCAGCTAACCGAGCTGTCATAGAGCAAAGTCCTACTCCATTCTGCCTGGAATATAGAAAAAAAACTACAGTAAAAATATATAGTAGTATTTTATGCTTAATAAAATGATAAACATAAAAATGTACCGTATTTTTCAGATTATAAAATGCACTTTCTTACCCCAAAATTTTTTAGGAAAACTGGGGTGCATCTTATAATCCAAATGTAGCTTTCCTGGAGGAGGCAGCTGCGGTGGATCTCGGCTGCTCCCAAGATCCCAATCTGTGAATTCACTGCCTCCGGCGGCCATTTTCCCGAAGTCAACTGCAGTGAAAAGGATGGGAAGGGCGGGGATTCCTGACATTTTGTAAAAGCCCGGGTCCCGCCGTAGCCTCACACTGCCAAACTCCCCCTCCTCCCAGGCCATTACCCCAAGAATCACCCTACTCCTGCCTTCACCGCCGCCAGTTTCCTGCAGCAGCTACCCTGCCTCCTGGGACCCTGCTCCACCGCAGCCGCCCCCCCGGTAAGCTACAGTAAAATTATTTTAAATGTTTTCCTATTTTCCTCCCCAAAATTTGAGGTGCATCTTATGGTCCAGTGCTCTTATAGTCCTCAAAATATGATACTTAGGTATATAGAGCTATGCTGCTCAGCATTGCTGCCGTGAGAACTGGGGTTGTGGCATTCATAACATACTTGGATTTAGATGGGCTCTTCAAAAGACATAGTGACTGCCTTCTTCCAAAAAACTACACCACAGAAATGGATCCAAGAGGAGCAGGTAAGTGTGGATTTCTTTTGGTGTTGTTGAGCTAAACAATAAAACTGTTAAACATTCCCTATATGGATGAAAGTTTTGGGACTCCCCTCTAAATCATTGAATTCAAGACTATCATTCAGTCCCATTGCCACAGGTGTATAAGATTTAGCCCTTTGCAAACATTTGTGAAAGATTAGGTCGTTCTAAGAAGCTCACTGATACCAGCGTGGTCCTGAAATAGGATGTCACCATTGTAACAAGTCATAAGGTTATTTCTTCCCTCCTAAATATTGTTCCATCAACTTTGAGCGGGATTACTAAAGTGTTTAGGAACAGAAGGAATTTAGTCATAAAGTTGCAAACCAGGCGCACCAAGCGCTCCATAGCATTGGTTGCCTGTTGGCTATAGGCTCTCTGGGTGACGTCGTATGATGCCCTCTAGGAAAGAGCGATTAGATTCGTGGGACTACTGCCCAATAGTCAGGTCTGTAGTCTCTGGCCGCAGGAGAGGAAGTTGATGAATATCTTTTCTTCCAGGATCCTCGGCATGGCTTTTGATTAGCAGAGCTGGTACAACATTATCATTGCAGCATGGCACATTGATGACATTGCGCCAACCCAGCTAATTAAAAGCTACATTGGGTATCCCAGAAGGTACAAGATTCACAAAGCTGCTGACCAGCATACAGAGACTACTGACATTGCTGATGGACCGAATTCCCACAAATCGTTCCTCTCATCCATGGTGCACCATGGATAGCTCCATAAAATTGCATGTATTGCATGTACTGGAGCGCACCATTATTTTTTAGCCACAGATTCTCTTGAAATCTAAAATAAGATACCATCACCATCACATGGCTGTAAAATTGTAGAAACATAGAGGTAATGTAAGGCCCAGCAGCATGGTGATGGTTATCATATTACAAATCAGTACAATATAGACATGTGATACGACCATGTGCTTAAGTCCTAGACATCTCACCTGATGATTGTGGGGAATAACTCAGCAGCATATATATAACAAATTGAGTAGGAAGACGCCGTTGCAAATTTTCCAATTACTGCCAGCACTGTGATCCCAACATATAACTCTGAAAATGTCACAGATTGATATTCATTAGACTGCTTTTATGTTGAGAGCGCTTCAAAGGCAAACACAACTTAACAGTTCATTTGGAAATCTTATCTTTACCCATATATTATTGCAACTAAGGGCAGCACGGTGGCTCAGTGGTTAGCATTGCAGCGCTGGAGTCCTGGGTTCAAATCCCACCAAGGACAACATCTGCAAGGAGTATATCACCAAAAAAAATCAATAAACATATTAGTAGTAAAGGGGTTTCAACTCATATTAATCAGTGTTCCCTTCAAAATCAACAAATGGTAATTGGTACTTATAGGCATATAACAGCAAAAGGCGGATACCAAGTATCCAAATGACACCACTACAGAGAACAATAAAAAATGAATGAATTTTATTTATAATAATACATTAAATGGAAGCAAAACATGAATCAAAGGTCAATGATACATTTGTGAGGTATCAAGGGACAGAGGAAAGATCAAGTCCATATAAGTGGCGAGATGGACTGGTATCAGGCTGCGGGTTTATACTAGTAACCAAGCAAAGAGTCCTTCATATGGCCAGAAATGTATTGGTCAGGTGTCAAAAATGCATAAGATATATATATAAGAATATGTGTATGCTGGACAGCAGGCTCGTGAATTTTAAGATATATATTTTTATATATATCCTAACCTAATGAAAGAAAATTGCAAGGTATACCTTACCCATGGTGCTGTAAGCCGCCCGTCCGTACCACCACAGAATGCCCCGACGCGCGTTTCGCAGATGTGCTTTCTCAAGGGGAGTAGTGGTACAGACGGGCGGCTTACAGGACCATGGGTAAGATATACTGTACCTTGCAATTTTCTTTCATTAGGTCAGGCTATATATTTTTATCTTATGCATTTTCCACACCAAGGTCATTCATACCATAGAGGCAGACCATGTGTCTGCAGTGATGCAACAACTCCATTCCTGTCTATGAGTGTTTAGTTGCTAGATTTGTAAGATGTTTATAAAGTTAAAAAAAAAACTCCCAGAGGCTCACACAGGGAGAGCATGTGACTGTATTTACTATTTTTCCTGTGTCTGTGTATGAGAGAAGCAGCCTGCTGTAGATGTTGCACAGATAGAGACACATAAATGATTTATTCCTGATCTATTAAGCTCATCAGATATTGTTCCCGTTTGTTCCTGAATAAAGAAGTTCTGTTGTCACACGCTTGGAGAGTATCCTGAATAATCCGCTGCCAACAGGTTATAGGCCCAGAGTAAGCAAAAAAAGAGGGGAAAAATCCAGCGTGGAGCAGAGATGATTAAAAATAAAAATTCTTTAATAGATGTGATTAAAAATAAACAGCAATATCAGGCAGTACAGACCCACAAAGATATAGCAGAACGATCTACGCGTTTCGACGTGTGTCTTTTCTCAAGATCTGGGCCCAGAGTGACACAGAACCCCAGAGTAACACAGCAACAGAAGCCCAAAGCAAAAGCAGCACAGAGCAACAGAGAAGATGTCCACTAGTAGCAATCCTCAGTGCGAAGTCTCACTAACCAGAACTACCAGTCCTGGAAATTCAAGGTTAAGATTATGATGCTACATTTTCTCCAGTTGCAAAGCAAACCACA
>VIAB01000168.1:300003-317955 GCA_009801035.1 Oophaga pumilio
TGTGGATGCAGATTGGGCTGGAGATTCAAGTGATCTGAAATCAAGAAGTGGCTACTTGTTCAAGTTAGGAGAAAATTAAATTTCTTGGTCCAGCAGAAAACAAGTGCCAGTCGCATTATCTTCTACAGAAGCAGAATATATGTCTGCTGCTTATGCAAGTCAAGAAGTAATTTGGATGATTTCATCAAGCCATTTGCTCAACCAACAGTTATCTATGAGGACAACCAAGGATGCATTAAACTTGCCAGCAGTGAGAAGATTAGTGCAAGGACTAAGCACATTGATGTAAAACATCACCACTTACGTGACTTAGTGGAACGTGGTGTACCCGAGTTTGTTTATTGTGAGTCTGACAAGATGATAGCTGATGGTGTGTCAAAGCCATTATCAAGAGCCAAGTTTGTGGACTTCAGAACCGCAATGGGACTAACAGGATAAGTAGTTGTTGAGTGGGGGTGTTGGAATATGTTTGGTGCAACAACTCCATTCCTGTCTATGAGTGTTTAGTTGCTAGATTTGTATGCTGTTTATAAAATTTTTAAAAAAACTCTCAGAGGCAAACACAGGGAGAGCATGTGACTGTATTTCCTGTTTTCCTGTGTCTGTGTATGAGAGAAGCAGCCTGCTGTAGATGCTGCACAGATATAGACACACAAGTTATTTATTCCTCATCTATTAAGCTTATCATATATTGTTCCTGAATAAACAATTCTATTGTCACATGCTTGGAGAGTATCCTGAATAATCTGCTGCCAACAGGTGACAACTGTGAGACCGCTCTGTCCACAGCAATGGCATTGCTTGTAAGCAAGAGGAAGAGGACAGCGAGGTGACCCTAAGGTCTAGGGAGAGGTTAGAGGGGAAAAGGAACATCAAACCTTTGTTCTGGGTGGCAAAACCACTATAGTAGGAGAATATTTTGCTACTCCCATTCTTTAACAGTTGCAATCAAAATTATTCAACCCCCATTGCAATTTAGATTTATTATCTCAATTTAGAAAACCTTCTTCTGTTTTCAGAAAAGAACAACATAGATACCTCAACACAATAAGTATAACAAGTGTTTTTCCAAATTCAACACAAAATACTACTTTTTTATGATTACTGCAGTCCCAAAATTATTCAATTCCCTGAATATAATCCCTCATAAGTAGGGTTGAGCATTCCGATACCGAAACCCGGTTCCGATACCTGAAATCCAATGTAAGTCTATGGGAACAAAATATCGGAATATTTTTAATTCCGATATTTTGTTCCCATAGACTTACATTGGATTTCAGGTATCGGAACCGGGTTTCGGTATCGGAATGCTCAACCCTACTCATAAGACCACACATTTGCAAATCAGATATTGTCTCAGGTAGAACAATGCAACCAATCAAGGGCATCAAATACTTGGACTGACTAGGGGTTTGTTGACGGAGACCTTTGATAACATATTAGAAATATGGCAGGAGAGTGGGCCAAAAAGTGAAAAGAGTAGAGACCACTGCTTTGCAAAAACAAGAAAAATGATAAAAAAAAATAACAATGACATTCAATGTCCGTAAAGATACAGTTGGAATAACAAATGTAAATTCCCTATCAGTATGTCTTTAGAGCGTGGCAGGAAAGTGGAGAACCAGGAGAAAACCCACACAAACACGGGGAGAACATAAATACAAATTCCAGCGCTAACCACTGAGCCACCGTGCTGCCCTAAAGTACTAAAAATACACTTGTCGTTAAGTGGTTGAATAGTTCTGAGATTGCAGTAGTCAGTAAATACACATTTTTTATTAAATTTTTAGAAACCACATATTGTTGAGAGGTATTTTAATTGTTCTTGTTTGATTTTTTTATTGCAAACAGCTGAAAGATTGTACATTGTGAATGTTGCTAATGAACTTAAGTTGCATTGTATAATTTTGAATGAAAACTCTATATAGAGTGTATGGCACTATACATGAATACACATAACTAAAAGCAGCAGCACTGGCAATGTGATAGGGGGTGAACGCCTCTACGGACTTGATCCAACAGTCACCAACAATCAAGAAATATGGAAAATGAGGCAGCACATTCAGTCAAATTAACTTTTTATTAACCCATGTAATATTTTTTGTTTAAAGAGAACCTGACAGCTAATACATGATGCTTGGTCCACAGGCAGCATGTATCAAGCACTGGCTGTATAATTTCAGCCATGAAAAACTTAATTTAAAAGCCACTGAGGGGACTGAGCCACACAGGAGACTAGTCAGAAAGGTGGGTCTCCGGTAGCTTCTCTCCACCCACTGCCAATAACTGATAGGTCTCTCCGTATACATTCACTCAGGGAGAGACCTGTCAATCAAGGCGAGGAGGCAAGGAGAAGCCACCAGGGACTGAGTCCCCAGCAGCTTTTAAAGTATGCTTTTCTCTAAAATTCTGCAGAGTTTAAAAATCAAAACACACTGCTCACAAAGAGTTAGAGATATTTGGCTTTCGAGCAAAATTTATGGCAAACGTAAAAAGTTTGCGCTAGAGTAATATTTTATCATGAAAGTACGGCAATTAAGTAGAAGCATGCAATGGTGATTTTCTCATCTCAAACAATTTATTGAGACAAAAGACAAATGGATGTAGCCAAATGACGTCCACTTCTCTGCCTTTCTGTGACTTTTCCAGTCTCTGTGTATCTCTGTTGTAACCTGCTGATGACTCTGTGACTCAATAGGCTCAGTATTATTAGGTGCCGTCTTGGTCTCATGATGTCAACATCTGAACAGTATGATATGGAGGGCTGTTTAAATACCAATTCTAATTTAACCTATTAATTTATTGGGCAATTCATGGATCAAACACCTATTGTGAATTTTTCCATTAAGCTCTTTGTTAGAGAACAGCAAGCTGTGCAAAAAGTACTGAAACATTGAACAGTTGGACATGTGCATTCAAAAGTTTAGTGATGATCACATTGGTTTTACCTGAAAAGGTTAGAGTGCAATTTAGGTTCATCCTGAAATTGCTCCCGAAAGCCAAATATCCCTAACTTTTTGTGAGTAGTGCATATGGTTGAAATCATACAGCCAGTGCCTGATACATACTGCCCGTAGACTGGGCAACATGTGTCAGCTGTCAGGTTCCCTTTGATGAACATAGCTACAATTAAACATTGGTAAAAACAAGGTTGCTTTGTGAACATGGACCGATACTATGGCCTCACAGGGGTCTCCCCTTCATGTTCTGGTTTAAACCCACAGAGCCTGATTCATCAAAGCTTTCACACCAGAATTCTGGCATAAAAACTTTAAAAAGTCTCAGAAATTAGGCGCAACTAGGTGTTGCAACTACATTTTGTGATTTTTGGCATTTTCACAACAGTTTCTCCCAGCTCGATCAAAATGGGCGAAAGTGGAGCAGGATAAGACTTGGCGGAATGCCAGGGCCCATCTAATTCATGACCACTTGTGGTGTTCTCTGCATCATTAAGATTTCAGGATTAGCACAGGAACGCGCACAACACTCGTCAGATGCTCCAGATTAATGAAGAGGTGTGCACTTCTTCATAAATCAGGAGCAATCAGGATCCAGCATGCTCCCTAAATTAAATGTAAAATAAATTTATGCAAAAACAGGGATATGGGTCAATACATGGATACATGGCTTACTTTTTGGTATTGCAGTTATTATGAGACAAGCAGTTCCTCCCAATAAAAGAAATAATGATTGACTCAATCTTCTTCCAAAAAATTGCGCGGTGAACATAGATCCAATACGTGCAGGAATTTCAACAGCTCCAAATATGAGCTGAGTAAGATAAATGTTGAGCCCAAAGCTTCCTACATTCAGACTGAGGCCGTAATACACTAAACTGTTCGCAAACCTAGAAATTAAATGGCAAAAGCATAATAAGTTTACCTTTAAGCCATTTTTATTAAATTATACTTGTATATCTGGTTTGTTTAAGTATTAACGACATAAAGCCTTCATGAGACAGGAACTTGGTTGTTGGGCAATGGCTCCAGCTTAGAATATTAATGTTCAGGTTCCAGGGATCTATTGACACCCATTGCAATAGTCTCTCATAGAAACATAGCACCCAGATTGCAGGGATCTATTCACACTTACTGCAATGGTGTCCCATAGAACAATAAATGTCCGAGTTGCAGGGATCTATTCACACTCACTGCAATAGTTTCTCATAGACCAATAATGTCCTGGATTGCAGGACATTATGCTATGGGAGGCATACCGGATATTAAATTTAGATAGTAAATACCCTAGAGGTATGAATAACAAAAGTGACCTTTTTAATATTTATTGAAGTTTCGTTATCTGTATTGTCACCATTGCCAATACGTCCGTTTTCCTTACACGCCTGTTATGTATCTTTCATTAATCACAGGTTTCTGTGATTGGTTCTGATTGGTTTAAAAAGAGACTCTTGTTATTGTAATGCTATACTATGATTAAGGGCATCTTGGACGCCAGAAACGCGTCAGTTTTATTACCCTGTATATTTTTTTTATGACTTATTAAATAAAATCCTTGTTTTATTGAGCCGCTGGAAGTGCCGCTCCTCCTCCTTTCTTCCTTCTACAGTTACTGTTGCTGTGCTACACCAGCTGGAGACATGGCTTCCTCCGGTTTTGCCTCCCATGGGCCCTAATCTTACTAGCATGGTAAGCTCCAACCACTCCCTTTTTTAGTTTAAAGAGTAACTATTGTTCTGTTTTGCATAAATCCATAGTACATATAAAAATAAGCCACTTTGTAATATATCTTCTCAGAGAAACTTGCGTTATTCTCCTCAAGGACCAATCATTCAGTCTCAAAACTTTCAATTCTCAAGTAAAATCTGTGTTCAGTGAATAAGGGTTTCCCTTTCACTGAGATAGGAGATGGCAGTTAGTGCTCTTAAAGTTCTATGGAGAATTGTAACTGTTGTTTCGCGGGAACTTGCGCTTATTGTCAGTGTCTGACTCTAGCTCCTTATAGATTTTTATAAGGAACAACTGTCATGTCGTAGCTCAGTAATTGTAATTTCTATATTCACTCAATATTGATTTTACCCAAGAATAGGGAAAAGCGGACCCATGGAAGTTCAAGTTCTGGTACCCAACCCTAGTATCAGAACATTTAACACCAGATACTAACAGTCCGGTACGAACCCATGAATTGAGAGTAAAAGATTAATCTAAGAGGCAAAAGATGACATTTTGTCTATTATAAAGTTGCTTATTTTCATGTGTACTTTTGATTTATAAAATAAAAATTAAAACGAAAGTTACTCTTTAAGGATTGAGTATTCTCATGATTTCTTTAGTCAGTAGGCCCCTGTAATGCTTGTTCTATGCTATTACAATATGCTTGATTCTCATAGGAAGTATTAGTGAACCTTTAGTAAGTTATTTGCACCAATTTTCTAGTGGGAAAAAAAATTGTACATTTTGGCGCACACATGTTTTGTGCTAAGTGTGCTTCTTTATTTTTCGATTTTACTATGCCACATTTCTAAAGATTTAGCGGGGTTAAGCGGTCATCCAAAAAATGTTCCAAATTTATTGAGTCAAGTACGTCTTGGAATTTCCTACTCCAACAGTCTCCTATTTAAGACCGACATATGGAGTACATTCCTTCAGTATCCACCTCATCTCCATCTATGTTCAAGTTCTTTACCTAATTACTTTTCCCTCTATAAAGCAAAATTGTATTATTTTATCTATAAAGCAAAATTGTATTATTTTATGTTTTTAGCATTAATTAAAATTCCAATTCTTTCAAGTACCTAGAGATGAGCTGGTGTCCAGGTATTGCCAAAACATCAGACCCACTACATTTCAGCACCTTTATAGGTCTATAGATCAATAGATAAAAGTTTTTTACAATTGTCTTTTGGTTATCTCTAGCCAGTACTCTACTATTGGAACTTACCATACCAAACACATAATGAGCGTTCTTTTTCTCAGAGTTGGGTTCCTAAACAGATCTATCATGTTGCCAGATTTTGCCTTTTTTTCTTCTTGTAGCTTAAAAAAGTAAGAATAGAAAATAACAAGGGAATGTAATATATATCAATAACCCAAAACTAATCCAAGTACTTAAATGGTTTATCCAAGACTATTTTTTTTTACTACAGGCATAAAATCTAACTGGCATCTAGTTGCTAACTACCTTCCTGTTCTACTCAGCATCGGCACAAAGGGTCGTCAGCGACCACTCCTGCCGGCGATTCTGCTGCTCAACGTCAGAAGAGCAGATGTTCCTCTTCAGGACTGATGCAGTTAGACAGCGGGAAGCCGGCTTTCAATCAGCATGATTATGATAGTCACACCCCATCAACAGAGCAGAGCGGAAGACAAGCCGCTGCTCTGTTGACGTGACATCGATGGAAGCAATTTAATCGCCAGCATGAGCGATCTGTGCCCACTCTGTGCAAAGCAGAGATCGGTGCCAGGCACAATAGGCAGGTAAGTAGCAACTACTTGCCTGTTAGTTTTTAGACAAATAGTTTAAAAAAAGTAGTCCTGGATAATCCCTTTAACAATGTGTATATTTCCTCCAATAGACATGGAGTCAAAGTCCACCAACACATACAAAATGCAAAAAAGTTTATTGATAAATACAAAAAAACAGGCAAAAATTTAATAACATCAATAATAAAAAAAAAGTCAAGCACTAGCACTTTATAACCTGATCCATGAGAGGTTGGTATGATATAGACCACTAATATGGTGTCAATATATATTGATTTTTTGTTAGCATTTGACCTGAATTCCTCATTAGTGGATATAGTGACATTAGTACTTTAGGTGACTCTTTTTATATAAATTGAGGACATACATTACCCTCTCTCGTCACATTATTGTGGATCATTAGCCACAAACACCTGTCTTCGCAACTGACTTTTTTAATATTCATGTTATGACATTTTTACCTTTTTTTGTATTTATCAATAAACTTTTTTGCATTTTGTATGTGTTGAAGGACTTTGACTCCATGTCTAGCGTAGGAAATATATGCTAGGGAGGGTCCATGTGGACTATCCATTTAGGCCATTTTGGGGGCATTTGGCCATGATGTATGAATTATTATACAATGTTTTCAGTTCAGATTATATTGATTCCCTTTAAGAATGTGTGTTTGATATTAGTGACAAGGAAGGGTAATGATGGAACCTAACCAGTGCCCCCTCTATTCAAGGAACCACGTGCAGCTTATACAGCTGACTTTATGGCATACAGTATCCAACATACTGCCTTAAATGTATTAAATTATACATTTAATACATTTATATAATGATCTAGGATGTCCAAGAGGCTCAAGAAAAACTGGAAGACCTCCCAGACTCATGGAAAAGTTGCCAAAACGCCAAGTCACCTGAAACATCCCTAAAACCATTGGCTCTCATTAAAATGAGCCCCCGCATCTAATCACAGGAAATGGGGCTTGGAGGCGCATTTCGTGCAAAATGAAATGCAAATTTTTGTCGATCAGCTTTGCTTGCCATAAGCAAACTCATCCCAGACTGCTGTCACCTGGAAATGTTGCCAAGCATTATATATAGTCACCTTTACATATTGGGAGGTTAGATTTTGGGCCACACATTAACAAAAGTGAATTCTAAAAAGGTGGATTCATTGGATGACAGTGAATGCTTTACCTTCTTCAGTATATGTTCCGGTAACTCCCGTTTGTTCATGCGTGCTGCTTTCTGGAGGAGATCTTTGGCTTTTTCATTTTTGCCTTTGGTTAGAAGCCAACGGGGAGATTCTGGAAGAAACCTTTGTGATATTGTAATACAGATGGTGTAATAGGGAAAAGCCAATGTAGCTGTAACAGATGTAAAATCAATAGAAGTATAAATATTTTCTCCATGTGTGTAGGGTGCTCACATGCAATTGCAGGGAGCAAGTATTTTATTTTTACAACAGTGGCATGACCTTCCCAGGTGGTGCCTAAACCAGGATCTCACACTCTCCAGGAGGTCCCACTGAACTGTGTTTCACCAGTGTGACTTTCATCTCCACCTACTTTTCCACTATGAGACTCTGCTATTTTCAACCTGCCACTCATGGAGTTGCATTAGCCAATTTGCATGGGAATGACTCAGCAAATTTACAGGTTCTCGCAACTTCTACACCTTTACTTTTACTTACTGTTTCTTTTTTTGTCCCACCTGTCCATTCTCTTTGCTACATTTGGAGAAAGAGGTTTTTCAGTAGGCATCTGGAGAGCCAATCTCTCCCTCTTGTATAGTGTGATTCTAGTCCAAGCCCTTGTTGATCAGGCAATGGCATCTCTCCACCAGCTCTCTGGCTTGTCTGTCTCACAAACGTTGTATTCAGGCCTTGCGTAACAAGTCTATGTAGGCTCCTAAAGGATTTTTAGTCTCTGGTTTTAGACCAATGGGTTGTCTCAGAGCGGCTATACATGTAGCATGTCCCTCAGACACTTTACACAGTTACTCCTGAACTCCCCACTCCTATTGGACTTTTCTTTCGCCACAACTTCATGGAATAACAATATGTGCCCTAACATTGCCACTCAATGTTAGCATTGAGGCCAGCATGGGCCTTAGCTAACAACGGGCTCCTGCTTCTGCAAATTACTGCGTATAGCAGCCTTGCAGACAATACAAGTGGCGGACAACACATGAAGGAGCATCACTGGGAGCAGATATTCACCTTAAAGAGTTAGTCCCATGAAAGGCTGAGATGAGTATAATCCCTTATAAACAATCTTTACATGACTGCAGATTTTTTTTAATACGCCCTGTTGTCTTCAAGAAGTAAATACTGTTGATTCTAAAAGGTATACGTGGAAAGTACAGAGGCCAACCATAGGGGTGTGTGATTTGTGCAATCATACAAAGTATAACAGGTCATTAATGATGGGGATGCCACTGGTCTTATTGACGTGGCACTTGGTACTTCTTTCCATAATCCCACACTTGTGCCCACAATGATGACCTTAGTTTATTAGGTAGTCTTATTTGTACATGGTAAGATTGTATTATTGGTGTTTCATAGAATCATAGAATGTTAGAGTTGTAAGGGACTTCCAGGGTCATTGTGTCCAACCCCCTGCTCAATGCAGGATCCACTAAACCATCTCAGACTGATATGTGTCCAGCCTCTGTTTGAAGACTTCCATTGAAGGAGAACTCACCACCTTTTGTGGCAGCCTGTTCCACTCATTGATCACCCTCACTGTCAAAAAGTTTTTCCTAATATCCAATCTGTATCTTCTCCCTTTCAGTTTCATTCCATTGCTTCTCATGTTCCCATGTGCAAATGAGAATAAGGATGATCCCTCTACACTGTGATATCCCTTCCGATATTTGTAGACAGCTATTAAGTTTCCTCATAGCTGTCTTTTTTTGCAAGCTAAAGCTTCCCAGATCCTATAAATGTTCTTCGTAGGACATACTTTGAAGTTCGCTCACCATCCTGGTAGCTCTTCTCTGAACTTGCTCAGTTTTCCAATGTTTTTTTTTAAATGTGGTGCCCAGAACTGGACACAGAATTCCAGATGAGGTCTGACCAAGATAGAGTAGAGGGTTTATAATTACTTCACGCGATCTAGACTCTATGCTTCTCTTAAAACATTCTAGTTCTGGTTAATTACTGTATTCATATCCAAATACTTACATACATGTGGTTTGATAATTTGTTCAAATATCTTTCTTGGTATAGAAGTAAGGCTCACTAGCCTGTAATTTCCTGGCTCCATCTACTTCTTTCAATAGAAGTTTCTGCATAGGAAGCCATCAAAACATAGGCTGCCATCTAAACACAGGCTCTCTTGGCAATAATGTGTCCTTCAAGACCAATTTTCACAATGTAAAAAATATAAAAAAGTGAGGACAGCGCTTCCTAGGTTGGTGAAATTCAATCACTTTATTCTGCTATCTGTTGCGACGTTTCAATCTATACAGATCTTTTTCAAGCAAGTGATTGAATTTCACCAACCTGGGAAGCGCTGTCCTCACTTTTTTATATTGTTTGGACTTTTTGCCAAGAGTGACTCCTTGAATATGACGTGCGCTTTCAGTCAGGGTAAAGTTAACCCTTTGTCTACATGAGGTGCTGTGAATTACCACTTATTTGAATACAATTTTCACAATGGTCTTAATTGTATGCTCAACATTTTTATAGCTCCATGAAATATTACTTATTTGTTGAAAAACTGAATTATTTCATCTGTTCGTCTGTGAAACATTTGGAATAATGAACTTTCCCAGGACACTCCGCTTACTTGTAGTCCAACTGTCTTTTGATTTATTTTTTTTTACATATCCAGAAATATTTTACTTACCAAATATAAAAGACTAATAAAGCTGTAGGTGCAGCGCAGGCGATCTGTAGTAACCTCCAGTTCCGTATAGCATATCCAATTCCAGCCAACACCATCAGTCCTATTGCGAAGCATACATGGCCAGTGATGGTGGCGTAAGCACGTTGTGATGGTCCCACCCATTCAGCAACTGAAAGAAAAGAATGTACATATTCATATATCCTGCTTTTCACATATTTGTTGATCACTTTGCAGGTAATTAGAAAAAGCAGATAGTCCACACACACACAAGTACCATGCTGGAGACTTTTGTAATAATTATAAGTGGAAATTTCTTCACCATAGTCAATCCCAAAAGTTCCATTAAATTAAATTTTAAAATCTTGCATAACCCTAATCCTGAGATTTCCATTGTATATGTAGGCTCTTTGGCAACATTGTCATTGTGACTCCCCACGTCTACCCAATCCTAGTAATGAAAGTAATCAGGCTGATGTCGGCCCTGGCCTAATCCTACTGTAACCTAGAAATGTGAAATTCTGCTGGCAAAAATAGCCCCCATGAGAGTCCGGGAGGAGGGTCAGTAGAAGGACTAGTTACCACTTTTGCATGCTCAAAAGTACCATGTAATTCACAGGCACCTATTCATTTTAATGGTCACCAGGTACGGTAAATATTCATGCATACAATATATAATGAAGTAAAACAGTATTTAGTTTTTGACTTCTAAAGATATCTATCTCAGTATTTCAGGCCTGTAAAGAGATAAGAGTGATTTGAGCCATCCATCTGATTGTCTGCCTTGCAATGTAATGTCATTTCCCTTTATATTTCCCCTTTAATGGCTGGACAAGGTTGGCCAAGAGTTGTACCTGCAATAGAGCAGCTGATCGCTGAGGCAGGAACAAATTGAAAGGGATTGTCTCTGAGTAGATAACTCATTTAAATTAGCGTTAGTAGACATGAGCAAAAAGATTCAACCAACCCTGCTCTGAATGTCAGTAAAATCTTCCATGTCATATGGACGCGTTCAGTGTGAACGTCTATGCTAACAATCCTCCGCATGCCATCCTGGGCACCTCAGTCATATACTAAGCTCCCATGAGATAATCACATCAGGCAATGATGTAAATTGCGCCACAGCATCATCGTGTCTGTTAGGATCACTAGGTGAGCTGGATCCTTTAAGCCTCAGGGCGGGTGGACATATGTACTCCAGATGTTGATTCAGCAAGCAAGAAGCCATGTGGGCAGCAAACACTTGGCACACACAGGAATCTCAGGAGCAGCAGCGTGGATGAAGTGAAAACCATCAAGAAGCAGGTAAAACCACAGTATGCATAAATGGTGAAGCACACCAAGCATAGGAATAGAGTCTGAATCCCAAGAAATGAGTGCATGTCTAAACGGGCCTTAAATAAGTCTAGGAAGATGTCATAAATCAACTCTAAGCATCATGCAAAACCCGACGTGGAGCACAGCAGAGGGCAGCAGACCCAGGAGAAGTAAACGGAGCCCCAAATACCCAGGACAGGTGTGTAGAAATGTTGCAGGGGTTTTAGTAAGTGGCATAGATGCCTGTGATGCTGGTAGAGGATTTCTAGCACAAAATTATTCACTGGCTTGGTCTGGGTGCCTATACTGACTCCATAACTAGGCTGCAAGTATAGGGCTCTTGACATACTCATTCTAGGTCTGAACCAGTACTGACACTTAGATATATCATCAAATAGCTTGAACTCGACTGCAGGATGCACTTATGAAGATTCCAGAAGAAGATTTATTTTCCAGCTGAATTCTTGTTGTTATACACAAATACAGTAAGTAAAAAAGACTGAATCAGAGATGCAAACACATGGGCTTCTAAGAAGGCTAATAGACAATGAATGAGGAAGAAGGGAGGGGTTACTGACATCAGAGCTACATCAGAGCTGGAGGGAGAGACAGGGAGAGAGGAAGGACAAACTTCTAAAGAGGCAACCCTTATTGCAAGGCAACATTACAACAACACAATGACAATATAATACTGTCTGTATGATTCCCAAATCATGGGATATGACACTCCAAGTCTGAAATCTTTAGATTTCACAATGATATTTGACATAAAGTCTTTCTATGGAATCCATTGGCGATCTATAACCTGAAAGATTAAAAAGAAACATGCAACAATAAAATTGCAAACAACTGTAAAGTCTAATTTTACAGTTGGTGGTCTGCAGTCCACGACAATAGGATAATCCAAGTTCAATTGGAAACTCATCTTAGGATTGGGGAAGCAGCAACTTACAAACACTTCCACCACCCCAACAATTCAAGTGGTGAAAGTTCCATGTCCTAACACAGGTGGAGGTGTATGGTGGTATGATCCCCGCCATGAGCTGTTTCCAGTAGCAATGTCTTTCATGTGATGACTTTTTCTCTAATGAAGCATCGATCAATGTAAATAAGAAGAGCTACAGATGACCAGTTTGAGAAATGTTCAAAACGATGAGGCTTCAGCTTCAAAAGTGGTACCACAGATGTGCAGCATGTATGGATGGCTGGCCTGATCTCTCTGTTGGACTCTGTTTCCACAGGTTCAAATGCAAGTGAACAAGGATTCTTATGGCTAGATGCAGCCATTAGTCTTATTTCATAATCAGCTGATTTCATATCAGCGGAGAAGTTCAGGGGGCAACTTCGGCAACTTCCGCCGCCAGTACAGCACAACAAAATCCAAGCCCTAGTACAGAGTGTGCAGGCCTTGGGGCTGGTTTGGCCTTGTCCAGGGCAAATACGCAATGCACCCTGTTGCTGTCCTCTGAAGTCCTCAGACAGGACACTGTAGCCATGGCCTCTGTAGATGCATCAGAGAAGACGTGGACTTCCTTCCTAATTGAAGAATACCTTAAGGCATAACAACATGGGACTTGTAGATGTTCTAAGACCTTCAGAGACTTCTTGCATGTCTCCCACATTTGTTGTTTCGGGGACAGTAGCAGAGTGTCACAATCTGTGTTCTCAGTGATGAACTGTTTCAGCAGTATGTTGCCTTGAATGATAATGGGTGCTATAAACCCAAGAAAATCGATAAAACTCCTCATTTGGTGAAAGATTTATCGCAGACTGACACTATGAATGTGAACGTGAATGTGAACGTGTCCTATTTAATGTCCCAAAATAAGCCAAAGCTGTATTGCATAAAAGGAACATCAGAATCCAGACCAATTTCCTTTAAGCTTGTTGCATGGTCCTCAGATGGGAATGCCTTCATTACCTTCTGGCTATTGTAGATGATCTTATGAAGCCTGAGGTTTGCTGCAGACAACATTTCCTATATTCTAGAGAACAGATCAATTGCTTCTTCACTTGTGGGCAAAGACCTAAACCTATCATCTACATAGTAGTTTTTTTCCACTAATGCATGCAACAGAGCCGTACTCTCTCTCACCCCCCTGGTTTGTCCATCTCAGTCCATAGATTGCCACAGCAGGTGAGGGTCTTTTGTCGAAGACATGTACCCTTATCTAGTCATCTATGACCTTGTTGTGGATGTCATTGTCCTTGGGCCATAGGAACCTGAGGTAGTTTCTACTGCCTTCAGTCACCATAAAACAATGAAACATTTGCTGCATGTTGGTCATTACTGCAACAACTTCTTGTCTGAAGAGAATCATTACTCCTATAAGGCTGTTGTTTAGGTTATGACCAGTGAGGAGTAGGCTATTGAGAGAGATGCCTACATACTGGCCTCTCCAGTCAAACACCACTCTGATTTTAATAGGTTTGCGAGGGTGATAGATGCCAAAGAATGGAAGGTACCAGCATTCTTCTCCTTCCTTTAGTGGTGGTGCAGCCTCTGCATGATCTCTGTTAAAAAGATTCTGCATGAAGTCGATGAAATGTTTCTCCATCTTTCGCTTCCTCTTTAGGGCACGTTTTAAAAATGAAAACTTTGAAGTTGCTTGCTGCAGGTGGTTTGGCAACTTTGTTCTTGGAGAACGAAAAGGTAATGGTTCTACCCAGCTGTTGGAATCATCGTGGGAGAATTTATTTTCCATAATCTTAATGAATTTTGTCCTCTCCTGCAAGTGCCAACTTGCTGTCTTCACTTGTAGAACTGAACCCTGTTAACCCGAGGCTGTCATGACAGGACAGGAACGTGTTCATGCTTTCAGTGGTTTCTTCCTGTCGCTTACTGTAACTCAGCTTCTCCTTCACCCAGCAATGTGGGCCTTTCTGAAAGTAGATGCTATGACCATTAGGAAAGATATGAGTCTTAAATAAAGAAATCTGTGTAGGCTTCTTCATCTTATCTATGCAGACATTACCTATGATAACCTGGCCTAGATCAAAGTAGATCAAAGCGTTGGGCAAAAGGAGCATCATGTGGTCCATTGATTTGCTGACGTATCTTGTGTAGCCTGAGAATGTCTGTGCCAAGCAGAATCAGGATATCTGAACTGTTGTCAAGCATTGGTCTCTTGTTAGCTATAGTCTTTAGACGAGAGTGATGAACAAGAGCAGCTTCTGGCGTTGGGATTTCCTCTCTATTGGATGGTATCTGGTTGTTCTCGACAAGAGTTGGTAGGGCTATCTCCACATTGTTCTCAAGAGAAGATACTATAAGTCCATTTTCTCTTCTTCCAGAGACTTCTGTAACACCACTACAAGTGCCCAAGGTGTAGTCGTTCCCTTTAAATTGAACAGATCAAAGAGTTCTGACCTTGCAAGTGGTCGGTTGCTATGATCGTCCAGGATGGCGTACATCTTTATGGTTTTCTCTGGTTAACCCTTGGGATGCACATTCACCAGACAGGTCTTCACACAGGACTTGTCACAAAAGTCTTCTGCGCAGACTTCTGTGCATGAGCAAGATACTGTGGTAGGACCTGCTGCTTGTTCTGCATCCTCCCAGTCATGACTTGTAGTGGGCAAAGAAGGTGAAAGCTGTGCAGAGTTAGATAGGGATGATGGAGTGCTTCTATGTGGTCCTCATTGTCACACTCCAAACACTTATTAGTAATTTTACAGTCTTTAGCAAGGTGTTCAGTAAAAGCACCACATATGTAACTCCAAACTTCTTTAGAAGCTCCTTCTGTTCCTGGAACGGTTTATTTCTGAAGCCAATGCTCTTCTTTAGGGGACGTGGCTTTTTATGAATGGGACACATTCAATTAGGATTTTAAACCTTTTCAGGTTTTTGGCTGGTCTTTTCTGGAGCTGATGTAGGTGTAGGAAGAATGTCAGTCTTTTTAAATGACATTGGACTGCTGCGGTTTCTGTGGTTAGAACATGGATTTTCATACTTCGGAGGAGATGAACCAGGGCTGCTGGGTTCTCAGTAGGAAAAGCTTGGGTCACTCTTACATGCAGCAATATCCTTGATAAACCCACAGAAGTAGAAAAATGGAGGAAAAGAGACTTGGTCGGCTCTTTTGTATCTTGACCCAATTGTGGCCCACCTTTCTTGTATATTTTAAGGTAGCTTTGAAACTATTGAGTTTACTCCACAAGCAGTATCGAGGTGGCTGAGGACAGGCAGGTGCTTGTCTGCTTTAGCCTGCTGGAGCTTTAACAGAAGGTTGCTGAGCTCTAGAAATTTTGAACTGTCCTTACTGGATATTTTTGGAAAATCCGTAGTCACTTGAACAGTGCATTTTCTATGGCTTAAAGACTGCCAAAGCTCAGTTCTAGTCTCTCCCATGTAGCCATGAGACTAGTCACTGGATTACTGATGTGGACAGATCTGAGTCTCTTGACCCACTCTGGGGATTGTGGCCCGAGCCACCTGATCAGCAGATCCAGCTTTTAAGCAGCAGTGATGCCGAGTTTACTAGTTACAGTTCTAAAGACACATTTGCAACCTCTGTAGTTTTCAGGTTGATCATCAAACCTTGTGAGACCGATTTTAGTAAGTTTGTAAGGGAATTGAATAATGTTCATTATTAGAAAATGGTACTGCTATACGTGAATGTGTATTATCATTGTCCTCCACTGGTATTGCTACACTTAAATGCATATTGCCATGTTGTAAACTGTATATAACATATTCTTATTCTTGTAGATATGTCTAATTTGACGTGTTCTTTATCACTGTAAAGTATATCTTATGTAATGTATTTGTGCTTAGACATAGGGTAAGTGTAGTAGTTAGTTTTGGCCACTAGATGGGGCATTATAAAATATAATATGGTTAGATAGAATATAGGAAAGGAAATAGTTAAACATAGGAGGGGCTGCTGTGTGGTAAGTCAGGAATGTTCCCGTACTGTAGTCAGATAGGGCTTAGTGCCTGAGCCGTCCAGACCGGCCATAGGCCCTGGACACCGCGGCAGCCACATAACGTTTATTAAAGAAGCAAGTACAGCCATTCAGAGTCCCCTAAGGGCAGAAGGACAGTGTACAGCAGCAGAGTTGCAACAGCTAGGAAGTGGAAGTGAGGAAGCGGTCCAGAGAGTACAGGGCGCAGATTGTTTAAGATGTGGCAGATCATTGCATGGGCTGATGCACTCAGATCCGGGGCGAAACGGATGAGGGATTCCCCAGAAGAGGTGAGTCTGGACAAGGAGAACGCTGCGGTACCGCCTAAGTCGCTATTACCCCGTAATGTACTGAAGGACGTGGAAGGAAGTGCAGGGAAAGTGCAGGATATGAACTGTGTGGAACCTGATGCTGTTGCTGTATCTGACAAGAATGTGTTGCAAAGTGTGTCTAGTAAAGTTCTTCGTTTTGCATTGGAACCGGACTGTGTCTCAGTTATTCTGGAACTGGCTACAGAAGGTCCCCAGTGCCACAGAGGAGTCCCTGATGCTGCAGTAAGAGAAGACACAGGTATGCTGGAGAGAGTATACTATTTGCATGTAAGAGGAGGCCAGGGCTCAGATGCAACTGAGGGCCCGGCCATGACTACACCCCTGGCCGAATCTTACAAGTTCACGGTGAACCACGTACCTTGCAAAGTCAGACATGTCAGTCTTCTCTAATTTTGGGAAGATGACTGCTGGCTGAGCACTGTTATTTATATGGTCTGTGGCGTCTTGACCTAGGAATGCAGGAAAGTATGGCGTAGCATAGGCATTTAGTCCAGTAACTTTTTTCTGCCACTCTTGGAACTGGAACTGTGGCTGACCGGAATGTGAAGACTTGCCTGCATATTGACTTGCATGTGGACATCTGTATATAGGGTTTACTGAGGAGCAGGAGTCTGGTACGTTCTGGTGCATGAAGGAGGTTCAGGATGAGTGAATGGTAGCGAATTGTACTAACCTTGAATGCAGAGTGATGAGGAAGGATCTGCACGTTGGTGCTTTGAAGAAATGTCTGCACTGTCAGGAGTGATTGTTGGAGTCAGAGGTGCGCTATTTTGGCTAAATACATAGTCTCTTGTGCGCTTAAGAGGGTCTTATGCATCAAAATCACTTAAACAAATACTGTCTCTTTGACTCTCAGTGATAGCTTGTTCCAGGACATTTAACCTTGCTATGGCTGTGGCATGTTCACATTCATTCTCCAGAACCTCCATTTCTGCCCTTTTGCACGCTGCTTCTGCTGCTGCGTTTGCTTGCGACTTGTATTTTAGTAGCTACTGCATCTGCACATGCCTTTATAAACTGCTCACTAAGTATTGACAATTTTTAAGAGTATGACTTACTGTAAATTATTTTCTAAGGGGTAAGGTTTCTCCTTGTGGAGAATGACATACCAGCT